>PJRA01000220.1:537234-548107 GCA_016987375.1 Brachionus koreanus
GCACGTACTAAATTTTGAGTGATACATACCTTGTATCAATATGATACATTTTGCAGTATGCTTTTTAGACCCTTAGAAAAAAAGTTTTTTTAATTTTAAATTTTTGTTTTTATTTTTTGTTCCAAGATTCACAATGCCAAAGAAAGGCTGAAAAATTGAGAGAAGAATTTATAAATTTTATGTGATTTAAGCTCTTTTGAAATTTTTTTAAATTCTATACAATGAAGCGTCAATGAGAGAGCTTGTTGAATGAGTCCTAATGAGCTGAATCGTTTTGGACTTGATATGTGATATTGAATTTAAGGTTAAATATTTTGAAGAAAAATTAATGGTCTGGTTGCCTATTTCACAACACAAAATAAGCGTAACATATTTTGTACCTAGTGTTTTAGCGGTCAAACAACATGTCTACCTTGGATAGTCTATTAAAAAACGACTTGAACCAATGATTAAAGAATATTATCAGGATGGCGATTGTGAATTTTGGCCCGACTTAGCATCATCTGTTAGATAAAAATTATAAGGAATGTTATTATTTTGCCAAAGAAGTGAATCAAACTTGCCTGAACAAAATCGACACAAAGTTTGTACAAGACCATGTCAAGACTGTTCGCTCTAGACTCGCTATCATGCGTCGTCATGGAGTTTAATACCTTAACTGATATTATTTTTTCAAAAAAGAAAAGTTCAGTTATAATTTAAAAAAAAAACTCAGGGCATTTGTTAAATTTTGTGCCATTTTTTATTCTAACCTGTATATAGCTTTAATTTTTAAAATTTAAAAAATCACCTGCTTTAATTTGTTTATCTGAGCTTTAATCATTTTAAAATTCTTTAAATTGATCTTTCTCCAAACTATTTTTTAAAAAAACAATTTTGTTCATGATAATTATGACTGGACTGTCTGTCTAAAACTATTCTATTAATCAAAGACTAGCAGTGGCTCGTTGCCGCTCTTTGGCTCGTGGCTCATTAATTTTAAAGATCTCATTTTGGATTAATGCACTGAATGTCAGAAAATTTTATTGATAATAATTTATTTTTAAATTTAAAAAAAAAAAGATGAAAATATTAAAATATACAACACTAAAAATATCTATAAAAAAAGAAATACAAAATTAATTTTAAATTATCAATGTTAAAACTGATTATTAACAAATTTATGATATGTTCATTTTTATTTTTGAAAAATTGTTCGCATTATAAAAGTGTTCTTTTGAATTTTCGAACTATAAAAAATTATTGATAACTAATTACGCTAAAATTTTAAATAAATAAGCTCTTTCTTTTAGGGTAATTTCATTTTTTTTAAAAAATCGGTGTTGGACTTTGGATCAATACATCCTAATCATCGAAATTCTGATTTTTCGACTAAAATTTTACTTATTTACCACCAGAATTAAAAATTGTAAAACTTAATTTTACTTTTTTATCAGATTTTGCTTCACATGCAACAATTTTTACATTTTGATTGCTTTCTAGTTTTATGGCCGGTGAGTTTTGTATAGTAATTTCAATTCCTTGAAACAAAAGCGTCCAAACATTATCACAATTTCGGTAAGTATCTAATTTTGACTGAAAAATTTTATTCATAAATTCCTTTTAATTACATTAATTTACTTTGAATGTTATTTTATTGTTAACTTTAGAAGAAAAAATTTTTGAAATAGACTTATCGTACTCTTTAAACATTCGCTTTGCCCATTTGTCTGATATTTGGTTGGACTTAGCACATAAAAAAATTTTGTTTATAAAATATTTTTGATCAAAATCTCACTTGCATAAATTCATCAAGTGTCTCTTGTAAAGCTAAACCTAGAGTAGTCGTTCTATACACTTCGTATTCATTACCCATTTTAAACTACAAGTTTATCTATGAAAAATTTAAAATACTAAATCTTTGAAATTATATTATTATCAAAAAGCATTTGAAAATTTAAAATTTCTCCAATGATTCTAGTTCATAAAAGTTTGGGGTCACCGGCCTAATTTTTATGATGAAAATTATAATTCGAAAATTCTTTGAATGTTTCATAATTACTTTGAATACTAGAACAAATAGTCAAGAGCCTGAAATTTAGTCGTTAGCATTTTAATTCAATGATAGTTTAAAAAACAAATATTCTTATCTCAGAAATTAAGAATTCAAGCTGTTAAAATTTCAGTCATCAATTTTTTTCTAATGTTATCTGAAATTTTCTAAATTATGCTTCGAAATTTTCTGAGCAGGTTTCTTGCAAATTTTCTAATAGATACGTAAAACTAACTAGCAATACACATAGCGAGTGAACAATACATATTTTTAAATATTAAAATGCATAAATTTAAATTTCATTGCAAAAAGGACTAGGTGGGCACATATTTAAGCAAATGCCTCATAATTTATTATTATAGATGTTTAAATTATTGAAAAATTGCATTATTATAAGATTAGTAGTGGAGAAGCTTAAATCAAATCCGGCTCAAAGTCTGTATAAAAGCACCTCACTTACGTCTCACTCGTGGTTTTTAAATCCGCATAGAAATTTGTATATGTTTCAATATTTTATTTCAAACAGTGTTCAAGGCAAAGTTTTTAATTGCGTTTCTATCTTGTAATTCAGCTGTCTCTATTTTTGATAAACTGTGAAAAATTATCATCTAACAGATAAAAATAATGTTATTATTTTGATATTTGAAATTAAAATATTTTTTAATTTAAAAATTAAATTTAGTTTTTCATGCAAATAGCTAAAATTTTTTAGATTAAAGTAACCAAACTGAAACAATTAAGCTAAAAAATGCATACAGATGGACATACTTTTAAGATATTTTTAAAAGACTTGTTTATTGAGGGAGAAAAATTTCAATACTATGACGTGTCTATCATAAACGAAGAAAAATATGGTAAATTATCAGAAAACTTATTAATTTTAGAATAAATTCTATGTGTTTTTTATTTTTTGAAGCATTACTTCCATATTCAATTAGAGTATTGCTCGAATCAGCAGTTAGAAATTGTGATGAATTTCAAGTTACCAGTAAAGATGTAAAAAATATTCTCAATTGGCCAGAAACACAAAAAAATGAAGTTGAGATACCATTTTTACCTTCGAGAGTCTTGCTCCAAGATTTTACGTAAGATTTAAGTCAAGAACAAATCGCTAAAGCATAGCTGGCAAATAACTATGAGAAATATTTTTTTATAAAATCTCTCAGCATTTCTATTAATCTAAATTCATCAGATATTAAAAATAATGCCGCTATTCAATTAAAAAAAATAAAAATAAAAAGCCTTGAATTTATTTATTAATTTTTCAAGAGGAGTTCCTGCAGTGGTTGATTTTGCAGCAATGAGAGATGCAATAAAAAGGTTAGGAGGCGATGCTCAAAAAATAAATCCTATATGTCCAGCAGACTTAGTTATTGATCATTCAATTCAAGTCGATGTAGCTAGAAGGTAAGATAATTGAGTCGATAATTTTTTTCTATTAGCTATTAGTTTTCTAACCCTAATGATTAACTTTAACATATTTGCGAATCATTTATTCTTGGCTTTAAAAAATCCAAGCTTGCCGATTGAATACGAAACAAAAAAACATCCAAAATCATAAGAAATTTAAAAATTTTTATAGATTAATTCAGCTGCCGGTGAAAAATCAGCTTATTTTAGATTCGAGCCAACGAGCATGTGATGCGACAAATTTTTCGGTTGACACTTGTTCAAATCGCATAATACAAAACCGAAATTTTTTGCCAAAAAAAAATCCAAGTTTGTATCGTCAGTCCTTAAGTCCTCAGAATTATTTTTTGCAGCAAAATTTCCGCAAACAGGCCCAAGTATTGTCCAACCATCGAAATCAAAATAATAAAATCGAATATCTAAATAGTTATGAAATAAATAGTAATAATCAAATTTTAATTGAGACTGTTTTTGAGGAATGTCCGTTTCACAGTATTCGAACCGAATGGTACATTCCAAATTTTTTAAAATTTTTTCTCGTCTTCTTAAAAATTATTTCTAAAAAAAATTTGATTTTTGTTGCATGATATTTTGCCTAACTTAAGAATTTCCATTCAATTAAATTATTGCTTAGATTTTATTAAAAAATTCTTATTCAAATTTAAGTGCTGAAGCATTAGAAAAAAATCAGAAATTAGAATTTGAAAGAAATTTAGAACGATTTCAATTTTTGAAATGGGGTGCAAATGCTTTTAAAAACATGTTAATAGTTCCTCCTGGCAGTGGCATTGTTCACCAAGTCAATTTAGAGTGCTTGGCCCGAGTTGTGTTCAATACTGACCATTTACTTTATCCAGACAGTTTAGTAGGAACAGATAGTCATACTACTATGATAAACGGTCTTGGTATTGTTGGATGGGGCGTCGGAGGCATTGAGGGTATTTGCAATTTAGATAGCTTTGAATTTTTCCTTAGATTATTTTGTTGTTTTTAGCTGAAGCTGTTATGCTTGGACAGTCGATAAGTATGGTTTTACCCCAAGTCGTTGGCTATAAAATTACTGGTAAATTAAACGATATGTGTACGTCTACTGATGTTGTGCTTACAATTACCAAAAATTTGAGGCAAATTGGTGTTGTAGGAAAATTTGTGGAATTCTTTGGGCCTGGAGTTTATCAGCTTTCAATAGCTGATAGAGCGACAATAGCAAACATGTGTCCAGAATATGGAGCTACCATTGGATTTTTTCCAGCTGATGAAAAAGCAATTAAATACTTAGTGCAAACAGGTCGCAACAATAAATCTATAAGATTTATTGAAGAATATTTGAGAGCTACAAAAATGTTCAGAGATTATAATGATGAAAAATCAGACCCAATTTATAGTCA
The DNA here is from genome assembly GCA_016987375.1 of Brachionus koreanus. NCBI lineage: Eukaryota > Metazoa > Rotifera > Eurotatoria > Ploima > Brachionidae > Brachionus > Brachionus koreanus. Next base: position 542,065 of record PJRA01000220.1, read on the forward strand.
AGTCCATGAATTGGACTTATCGACTGTGAAGCCTTGCGTAAGTGGACCAAAACGGCCTCAAGATAAAGTGTTTGTAAAAGACTTAAAAACTGAATTCGTCAAATCGCTCACAAACAAAGTCGGATTTAGTGTAAAAATAAATTAAATTCTAAAATGAAATAATTTTTTTTAAACGATTTTCTTAAGGGTTATGGTCTCAAGCCTGATGATGTAAGTCGAGAAATAAAATTTGTTCATGAAAATGAAGAATATAGTTTAAAACATGGTTCAATTGTTATTGCAGCCATAACTTCATGTACAAATACAAGTAATCCATCAGTTATGCTAGCTGCAGGTCTATTGGCTAAAAAAGCAATTGAACTCGGACTCAAAGTTAAACCATACATAAAAACAAGTTTGTCGCCTGGAAGTGGAGTGGTTACTGAGTATTTGAACAAAAGTGGAATGCTTCCTGCTCTAGAAACATTGGGGTAATTTAGCTAATTAATTAATTAAAAAAATTAAAACTAATTATTTATTTTTAAAGTTTTAACATAGTCGGATATGGTTGTATGACTTGCATTGGCAACAGTGGTCCTATTCCTGAATCAGTAACTGAAGCAATAGATAAAGTAAAAAAATAAACTTTTAATTAGTAAGAAAATTAACCAATTTAGGTTAAATTTAAAGTTTTCCAAGACATTTAGATATTCATGATCATAAGTAGTTATCTTTTAGTTTAATTAAACGAAAAAATTTCAAAAGCATTGCATTTTTTTCTCCTTATTCACTCCTTTTGGATCATAGGCTCATTACCTTTGATTTCCACTCAAGTCGATCTTTTGTTTTTACCCTTGCTTCTCCCCATGTCATTCCCATTTCAATGATTTCTTACGTGGTTGTTGACCTTCATGCTATTGCTGGTCTTCCTCTCTTACGTGGCTTTTGGGTGTCCATTGAAGGGCCTTTTTTGGTATTCTTTTTTTCTTTCATTCTAAGTCCAATTCATCGCAATCTTTTGTTTTTAATGCATTGGCTTAATGGGTCTGAATTTGTTCTTTTGTTTAGTTCATCATTCGACAGTGTCTCAGGCAATTGTTTAACCAGAATTCTCCCTAAGCTTTAAGTATGGAATGTGTTCAAAGTTCTTTTGTCAGATTCATACATTCCTCAACATTCACTTCCGTGCATTAGCTTTTGTTTTGAAAGTATTATCTATTCGCCGTGTAATTTTGTTTTTTCAGATCCAGAATACAGAAAAACCATGTACTATTGTTTATTTGGCCTGATCCTGTCCAGCGTTAGCTGTGAAGGTTTTCAGTCTCAAGCGTCATGACTGGCGTTGTATTGTCCATTGGATTTTTGCTACTACTCCCTTGACTTTTTTCTGCTTTAACGATTTCTTTGTAACTTTTTTTAATTCTTGAACAGTTGGGTAGTTAGACTTGATCTTCAATAATTATTGAAAAAAACCGATCAAGTTAATCTTTATTTATTTAAAATATTAGAAATTTCAATAGTTCATTTTATTCTTTAAAAAAAAAACAAAAAACAGCTCCTTAATAAATTAACAAATATTAATAAAAAAAAATTTTTTGGCATTCAAGAATGATTTAATAGCAGTTGGAATTCTTAGCGGAAATCGAAATTTTGAGGGTCGCATTCATCCATCAACTAGAGCAAACTATTTAGCATCACCTCCTTTAGTAATTGCTTATGCGATCGCCGGCCGCATTGACATAGACTTTGAAAATGAATCCTTAGGCTTTAGTGAGAAACTAAATCGTGAAATCTATCTGAGTGATATTTGGCCAACGCGTCAAGAACTACAAGAATTAGAAACGAACTATGTTATTCCTGAAATGTTTAACAAAGTTTATGAAAAAATTACTGTCGGAAGTCCTCAATGGGCTAACTTAACAGTTCCATTAACAGATTTATATCCCTGGAATTTAGAATCAACCTATATTAAACAGCCACCATTTTTCGAAAATATGACTGCAGATTTACCACCAGTTCAGTCAATAAAAAATGCTAGGCTTTTACTCTATTTAGGAGATTCAATAACCACTGATCACATCTCTCCGGCCGGTAGCATTGCTAGAAATAGTCCTGCTGCAAAATATCTGCTTGAAAGAGGACTAGCGCCACGTGATTTTAATTCCTATGGATCACGTCGTGGAAACGACGCAGTTATGTCTCGGGGCACATTTGCCAATATCCGTCTTGTAAACAAATTAATGAATGGCCAAACAGGTCCAAAGACTATTTTCTTTCCAAAAAATCAAATTATGGATGTTTACGATGCTGCAGATAATTATAAACGAGAAAACATACCTATAATTGTAATAGCTGGCAAAGAATACGGTTCGGGCTCGTCTAGGGACTGGGCAGCCAAAGGCCCATGGATGCTAGGAGTTAAAGCAATTATTGCAGAAAGCTATGAACGTATTCATAGAAGCAACTTAATTGGAATGGGAATAATTCCATTTCAATTTTTGAATGGAGAAACTGGTGAATCGCTTAATTTAAATGGAACTGAAAAATTCAACATATTGATTGATGAAAGTTTGACGGTTAAACAAATAGTTGAAGTAGAGGTATTATTATATATATGTTATTCTAAATCAAAACATTATTTAAAAAATTTAAATATTAGACTGACACTGGAATTAAATTTAAAGTTCTAACTAGAATAGACACCAATGTTGAGCTTAATTACATTAAAAATGGCGGAATTTTGAACTATATGATTCGAAAGTTTTTGTAGACGTGAATAAATGAGAAAATTTTAAAGAAACAATCGAATATTAGATAATTTAATTAAAATTAAAAAAAAAAAAGAAAAACTCCTAGTTTTAAAAGTTTTATGAAAGATTTTCAAATTTTGTTTGTTAAACTTATTTTATTCTTAAAATTGATCTAAAATCAAATATTTGAATTCAAATAAATATTTTTCAAGTTTATTTAAACAAAAAATTTTTTTTTTTTCTCTAAAAATCACTCAATTTCCATCAGGTATTGAATCCTGCAATTTTAACCAAACGAAACTAATTTTTCCTTAAAAAAAAAAAAAACATTATAGAAAATTTTAGAGAGAATTTTGAATTTTTTTGAATTTTTTTGAATTTTAAAGAATGTTTTTTTTAGTTCTAAATAAAAAATTATTCAGGCGCTTTCTCTTAATTCAAAAAGGCAAATACTCAAAATTGATCGAACCAAATAAAAAGGAGTTAAAAGTCAAAATTGGACTAGAAATCCATGCCCGAATTTTATCCAAAACTAAAATATTCAGCGATGCCAGTTGTTTTGATCTGATAAACACGCCCGTCAATAAAAATGTTGCTTTTTTTGACGCAGCTTTGCCAGGAACCATGCCAGTATTGAACTCGCGAGCAATTGAAGCGGGCATAAGCACAGCTCTAGCTCTAAATTGCGAAATAAATGCCGTGTCTTCTTTTGAAAGAAAGCATTACTTTTACGCTGATTTGCCAGCTGGCTACCAGATAACTCAGCAGCGAAACCCTATAGCAAAAAATGGCCTTTTTAAATATCCAGTCATAGATCCAAAAACTCATAAATTAAGCTACAAACAATGTAGAATAAAGCGAATTCAATTAGAACATGATAGTGCACGTTCACTGCAAGTTGATGATGTTTTTTTAAAGTTAAATAAAAAACAGAATTTGCCAAAAAATGCATCATTAATTGATTTGAATCGTGCTGGAATGGGTTTGATGGAAATAGTGACAGAGCCAGACTTTGAATCAGCTTTTGAATGCTACTCTTTTGCTCGTGAACTTGCGTTAACTCTAAAATCAATCGAAACTTGTGATGCTCAGATGGGTGAAGGCGGTTTTAGAGTTGATGTAAATGTTTCAGTACATGAAATAGACAAATCATCAGATCCACCGAATATACTGCCTGGAATAAGAGTTGAGCTGAAGAATTTAAGTAGTTTTAATTCAATTCTTAAGGGAACAGAATATGAAATAAGGAGACAAAAAGAATTGAAAAATAAAAGTGAGCCCATTTTGCTAGAAACACGCACATACGATTCAACAAAAGGAAAAACAATTTCACTCAGATCAAAAGAAGACCAGTATGATTATAGATTTATGCCTGAACCAAATATTTTGCCTATATTTATATATTCAAAACAACTAGAGTCAAATTTAAATATTTTAAAGAGTGAAGACAATAACGAGCTGTGTTCATCAAAATCGTTTCTAAAACAATTGGACTCTTTTACAACCAAAGACAAATTTTACTGTGATTTTGACAAAGTAAAAGATGAATTTTGTCAAAAAAATATGCCTCAAAAAAGAAGAATGTTTCTGGTAAATAATTATGGAATATCAGAGGAAAATGCATTTATTTTTATTTCGAACAATCTCGATTATATCATCAAAAATTTAATTTCAAGCAACAATGTTAATGTAGAAGATGTAAAATTGTACGTTCGTGTTCTACTTACTGAGTATTTAAATCAAGTAAACGAAAATCCTGATTTGGATAGAATAAGTTTTGATTTAAAATGTGCTAAGATTAAATCGTTTGTAGATTTAATTAAACAGAAAAAGCTTAGTCGAAGAATATGGTTAACATTTTTTAAAAAGCTATTTGAAATAAAAAATTTAAATAAACTAGCTCATGAAATAGCTGAAGAAGAAAATCTTTTTATGATTGTTGATTGTCAATTGATTGAGATTAAAATAAAAAAATTGTTCCAAGAAAACCCAAAAGCAACAAGTGAATATCAAAGAAAAGAAAAAAAGCGAGATAAAATATTCAATTTTTTTGTTGGTCGCGTTCATAAAGAATTAAGAGATGCTGCAGATCCCGATCTTGTTGATAATTTAGTTCAAAAAAATCTACAAAAACTTATAAATAATGAATAAATTTTTCTTTTAACCTTGGCCAAATTGTCGAGTTTAATAGTTTAAATTTAATTGTTTTAAATATTATGAAACTTAATTCCATTTTTTAATAGAAAATTTTCCTTTTTTTTTTTAACTCCGACCAAAGTAATTTAATTTTGTTTTCAGTAGAAGTAGTAAGAGTACTTTATTTCCTCGAATATAAGAAAGTTCGGTTATCAAAGACTTTCTCCTAGTCGAAAATTTTTCACTTCAAAAGACACAAATTAAATTATTCATTTATAATATTCAATTATTTATTCGGCTATTTTCCATATATTATTTATTTATTTGAGATAAAAGTTGATAACTTGATTGAGGTTCAAATAAAAAATTATCTTCTTTTGCTCATTATCATCGTTGAAAAGCTCTTCTGAACACTGAAGGAGATGTTGGTGCAAATTGTGGTCAATAATTTCAATATTTATTTATTATTTATGTTTAGGTCCCATGGAAAAATTGAAATATGATATACATAAAAAAAATAGAAAAGAAAAATTACAATTAAATGTCTTTTACAATTGACCGATTACTTTATTAATTTAATTTAATGCGCTTAAACCATAGAGAAAGAGTTAGTATTGTAGTAGAAGGATTTATTAAAGTAATAGACAAAATTATATATAAAATTTACAAAAACTAAAGAAGGCTACGTTTTGTTCCATATTTAATTTGATTTGGAAAACAATAAACTTAATTGAATCAACTAGACCATGATTTTCCTTGATAAATAAATGATCGATTATTGCTAGAGAAGTCTTCAAACTATAATCCATAACATCAATATGAGTTTTTTTCCCACATTATTAAGTTGTTTGCAAAAGGGGGTATTTTTCTGATCAAACTTTTCATAATTTCCGCGAAGGAAGGTCAAGATATTCCAGCATACTGAGCTATTCTTTACTTGCTTTAAAAAGAATATCTTGTGTTTTGTGTATAATTGTAGTCAATATAGATACATATTCTTTTTTCAATTTTATCTCGGTGCATGCTAAAATTTCACTTAGTTTTTGAAGCTTTTTTAGGCATTGTGAATTTTGGAACAAAAAACAAAAACAAAAATTTAAAATCAAAATAACTTTTTTTCTAAGGGTCTAAAAACCATTCTGCAAAATGTATCAGCTGATACAAGGTATGTATCACCC
>PJRA01000220.1:549416-580993 GCA_016987375.1 Brachionus koreanus
ATTTGTATTTGTATTTCACAATACCGTTATTGTCAAGTAATCAAATTAACAAAATCAGTGCTCTTTTTTTTTTTTTATTTATTTATTTGTTTACTGTACCGTGCTAGTGCTCCTTCAGATTAGATCTTACTGCTGTATTCTGATTTTTTTTGATATTTTTTTTCTGAAGATGAATTCAAGCAAGGATAAGAATAGCCTTTTGTTTTTCTATTTTGTTTTCATAAATTTTTATGTTAAGATTATCACTTTCTTTCTTGTACTTTCTCATCAAAAATACTTTGAAAAAATATTAAGAATAAGTTTTATTTTAATAAAATGAGTATTGTTCATTTATTTATATAGCAATTATATTAAGGTTTGATAATAGGCACAATTTTCGAATCTTTTCACAAAATAAAAATTAATTAGTTTATAAATTTTACTAAAAAATAAATAACTACTAGTATTGAATTGAAAATTTTGAATATTGTTAATTTCGAATGAGCTTGGAAGATTTTCAGAGTCACCTCTTTCATTAATATTTACATTTTCAGAATCCATTTTTAAATTATCACTTGTTTCATCAAGGATCAAAATATATATGATTCCATCTGATGAAACTAAGTCTATTAAACATATCTCAGATTCGTCAATTATTTTGAAAAATTCATCTCCGTGCAAAAATGTCCAATTAGTTAAATTGTGTGAAATCTCTGAATTTTTTAAAAGCAATTCTATAGTAGATCTAGCTTTTTTCAAAGAATCAGTTAGATTCGAAGAACATATGAGTCCAACATTTAAAGCTAAATAAACAAAATAAATTAATTTTTTAATAATTTTTTTAATCTCTTGCCTTTATGTCGCAATTTGTCTCTATTCATCTTGAGTGTATCAAAGTCTTTTTCTAGCAAAAATTTTACTTCAAAATTATTGTGAATATTCTTAGGTGTATTTAGATTTTGAGTAGAATCATCACTTGATAAAAAAAATAAGCTCTAAAATTAAAAATATTTAAACTACTTGTTTTTAATGCGCTGAAGCATGGTTGCTTGATTCTTATGGAATATTTCAATAATCGATGGATTGAGCTTAGCTGGTTCACCATCAATTTGTACAGGTATGCATGCAGATGTAGTTAATTTGATTTTTTTAGCCTGACATAATCTTTCACCATTACCTCCAAGCTGTAACTTTGCCTTTGGATTTTTTATAAAGATTTAAAACAAAAGAAAAATTTAGCTACCAAAGTTGATGTATAGCATCCTATTACTTCCAAGCAACCATCATTCATAGCTTGAGGTTTATATTTAGTGCATTGAAAGCTTCCCCATGGATTTGTTCCACTACTGTATTTTGGTATATTTAGGAAAATAATGCAATGATAACCCCGTGATTTGATTATATCTGTATAGTTGTTTCCGTCACACTTAATTTCAGATTGTTTGAATTTAAATTTTTCAAATTTTCTTTTTACCTCTAGTGAAATATAATCCTTGAGATGACGCCAAGTTTTTTTTATCATGTCTTTACTTCCTGACTTTGAAAATAAATAAAATTAAACTTATTGAGAAAAAAATTTTTAAAAAAAGTCTTAAAAACTTTTTCAAGTTTAAGAAAACAAAAAAATTTTAAATTAATAAATTTTAAAATTTAAAAAAAAAAAATAAATTTGACGCAAGTTAAAAAAAAAATTAGTGCACTTGATAATTACCTCCAAGTATGTAAAAAGATTGAACCATCGATTTGTAAATCGATTTGGATTTGCTTCTTAAAATAAAATCTAACATTAATCAAAAAATTTTAATTTAAGCATTTCTACCTCGTTTTTCATGAAACTCTAGGCAAACATGTGCATCAGCACCAAGACTGAAATAATTGTTCATTGTATCATTCTTTAAAGCACTTGCCTCCTGTATAAAATCTGTTAAAACAGAATTGAAGTTTGGTTTTATGCTAATTTTCCATCTATCCAATTTAATAATTCTACTTTCTAATACTCGATTGAGTATTTTTGAAAGCGGCTCATCAGTATATCCGCTGCCCCAATTCAAAGCTCTGGCAAGATCGTTTCCAGTGCCTAAAGGCAACACAGCAACCGATGGCGATGAGACTAAAAATCTTATCTTGTCTATTTCAGACAATATCCAGCCCACTGTTCCGTCACCACCTCCCACTAATATGCGCAGATTTGGCACATTTCGATAAAGATTTAAACTTAAAATAAATTGTATTTCATTAATTTTGTGATAAAAATTTTAACTCACCAAAATTTTGGACCTGTTAAACTAAGATCAAAAACTTGTCTCGGATTGAGAAACCAGGAAAACCTTTTGAGTAATTTAGGTCCTAATTTACCACCACTTTTAGGATTAATTAAAACTAGTATGGGCTTATGCATTGTGTTGAATTGTTGATTAGAAATTGGCCTTACAAAATAATTTCGCTCTAAATTTGTATATTCATTTTCATTAGTACAAGATAAAATAGGCAAGCTTTTTTTTTCATAAAAATTAGAATTATTATTTTCTTGATTGTATTTTGATGTGCTTAAAAATGTGAACAAATTTGTTTCGAACAAATTTTTCTTATCTGATTTAAATATCCAACATGGTGGCACAATAAGGCTGGAAAATTCGCCGTAGTTGCATTCTTCTTGAAGGAGATCCGTTGCAAAGCATTTAGCATGAAAGGATATTTTGCACCAAGTACAAAAAATTATATTACGACTTGGTTGAATTCCAAATCTGCTGGTGTAATTCTACAATAATGTTAAATTCAATTAAAAAATGTTGATCAGCAATTAGTTACGTAAATTTAACAATGAATTTTTGCATTTTTGGAATGTAAAAGCAAGAAACAAGTTTGAAAATATAAACCAGAGTTGGTTAAAATTTACAAGTCAAGTCCAAGGCAATGTGAAATTTCATGGTAAAAAAATTTGTTCTAAATTTGTTCACAAGAGACATGAAATTTTTTTAATATTTTTGTATGAAATCTCACAATGTCAAATTTAGCCTGAGACTTAAAAACAAGTCTGATATAAACTAAATAAAAATATTATTTAAAATTAAAGTTTTGAAATTTAAGCTAATATTTTTTAAAGAAAAATGTTTAATTAATTAAAAGCCTAGACAGACAAATTTAGACTTTTTGTATAGGAAAAACACATATGAATCGATTAATAATTAAACTTATGTTACTTTTGAACAATGCTGACATTTGTTATCAAATTTTGTTTCTTCATATCTACAACACAACCAATGATGAAGATTCACGTTTGAGTTGAATAAAATTGCTTTTTGATCCTGTTGGTCGAATTTCATAAAATTTTTTAATTACTAATATTATTTTTTTCTAATACCTCTTTTAAATTTTTACTGTTATAAGAAGCTTGACAAAATGTGATTTTGCATTTCACATGATTCTTGATTAACAATTGTTTTATTTTATAAGCTTTTTTTTTATAATAAAAATTTTAGCTACTTGAATTGCTTCAATGCATGTTTCATGGACTATCATTTTACAAATTAGACATTTCTTGATTACTTTCTTTAGTTTTAAAAAGTTTAATTGCTTAAATTTTATTACTAAACGAGGCATTGTTATGAAATTTAGTGCATAAAAGTAAACAAAAAGTTTAAAAAACATCTCTATTTTGGCTTTTGTTAAGACCCAAGTCGTGAAATCACTCTAAATCCTTTCTCTAGTCCTCATTATTTTGTTAATATAACTACATGTTAAACTACTAACATTTATTGACTCAGTATTAAACCCATTATTTTTTGTTATTCAATTTGGATTCCAATAAAGCATTTTAAAAGCAAAGTTTTTTATCTATTGATCTCACACAAGAAGTCAAATCAAAAATTAGTTCTGTAAACGCGAAATAGTAAAATTCATTTAAAAAAAAAATATGTTCGAAAAACATTTTCAACTTATTATTTTTTTTAATGGGTGAGGTAGAAAAAAACATAAAAAAAGAGGAAAAACATATAATTAATTTTAACAGATTTAGCTTATATAATGAGAGAAAAAAAAACCATAAATTATAAAAATCAAAAAGAGAATAAAACATAAAATTAATAGAAAAAATTTAATTAAATTGAATGAGGCGAAAATTAGACTGGGTCTTGGTTCAAGAATTTAGCAACCAAATAGACCTTAAGACATTTATTTTATCTTCATATGACGCAGCCTCCGATCATTCAAATCAAAATAATTGTACTCTGTGCCAAATTATCTAATGAAGGTAACTACAAAATAATTTCTAAATAGACCCAAAGCAGGTCGGAAGCGAAAAGCTGGTCCTTGTTTACAATATGATTAATGAAGAAATAAAAGTAAAAGTAATGTTTTTATCGCTTTTAATCAATTGAATATATGTATTTTTCTTTTAAAAAATTTTTGATTCTGGCTTATGTTTCTTATCTTTTTTATTCAACTGATTTTTATGTTTTTTTCTCTGAAATAAAATTGAAATTTTGCTTTATGTTTTTTTATCTCTTTATATGTTTCGTTCTACCTCTCTAATTTTTAATTGATATGTAAATTTTAAACGGTTGTTTACTGTTTCTTTTTTTTTTGAACCAAATTTCACAATGCTCTCCAATGAAGCTATTTAATCCTTACCGTTTGTAAATTGCATTTAGAATTTTTGTTTATATTATGGAAATACTTTTTAAAAAATTTTTAAATCAAATTCGTTGTCAGAAAAATGTAATTTTACCAAGGCATCTTCATGGCTTAAATAACATGATTCATTACCAGTATATTCAAAATCGGACCAAATATGCTGCCCTTGTTTTGTGCTTAAAGACCAAATAGAATTGTCTTGATTCATTTTAAATGATTGTTGTCTTCTTATTATTGATGCAACTGAATCTGTATAGCTATTTTGGTTTGAGTTGGAAGAAATTTGGTAATCATTGACATTATAAGTTTGATTTTTATTTCCAATTCTTAAAAAAAAAATAATTTTTTTAACTCTATTTCTGTATGTTGTTACAAAAATATTATGTTTAATTGAATAAATAATTTTAATATTATTTACCTTCCCATGGTTTTTCTAATCCATGTGATAGGAAACTTTTTTTGCATTTTTGTGTTATTTTTATCAATGTGATCTTTGATTTCTTTTTTTTTGATTATTTCTTCTTCATCTTCGCTTTCAGAATTGTTGATAAAAAACATATTTGGCGTTTTAAAATTGTTACAAACATTTTGATTTTTGTTTTCGATATTTTCTTGACTATCTGAGTTTTCTTAAGAGAATATTCAATATTTTAAAGAACTAATTTTTTTCTCTTACCCTCATCATTACATTTATAGGTTTCTGTAATATTAGAATTTTTTTCAATAAAATATTCTTCATAAGGTAACATTATTGTACTGTTTGATAAATGTTCTATTTCATCATTTAATTTAGGCTTCACAATGTTAGAATTCAAAGACTTTGATAAACGAATAGGAGACTTTTTGATAAAACCAATATTGTTCACAAGATGACAAGTTTTTTTTTTTTCCATAATTGATACTTGTATACGATCCGATCGAAAATTTGTTTATTCTAAGCAAACAAACGAACAAAATATACCTATAATCAATAAGCTTAAGTTTTAAATTAAAATTAAAAATAATTTCCAACAACACAGTCGAATATTTGACTTCTTCAAAACTCCAATTGAACAAAAATTTGAAAAAAAATTAATGATAATTTTTGCAAAATTCAATTGACTGATTTTTAATTTTAATTAAATTATATTTAAAATAAAAAACTTTCATCAAAATTTTTTTTTTTAAATTTTACTAATTTATTTTAAAATTATGAAAAATATAAAATCATGAGAATAAATCAACAGTTTTGTAGGTCTTATCTAAGTAATATATAGTTTAATTGAAATTACACCTGAATATAATAAATTTTATAATATACTTGATATTTGATTTTTATTTTTAGCAAGAAATTGCTTTTTGAATGTGTTTTCTTTATTCATTAGCCATGAAATATAAATTCTTTAAACAAGCTAAAACAATGATGAATAAATAATTTTCTAGTAAGAATTTGTTAAAACAAATAATAATTAATATTACATCTATTATATCTTCTGAAGTGATTGCCATTTAAACCATGTAATGACAATTTGCAGTTTTATGTAAGAAAGAAACTAGAAATTTGGTTTATTTTTTACCATCTAATTTTCAACTCAGCTTCTTACCAAAAATTAAACTTAGTTCGATCTAGTTTTAAAGTTATATTTTTAATATCAATCATATCAATAGATGCGTGACTTTCACATTTTTTTTTTTACTTGAAAATGGAATTCTAATATTTATTCTAATTATTTTAAAAATTAAATGTATTATGGTAAAACTCAGGTAAATTTAGAAACTTTGTATTTAAAACAGTATTTTTAAAACAGAAAAAAAAACTTTAGGGTTAAAGTTATAACATTTTTTTATTGCATTAAATAAACAATTTTACTTTTGACAAAAAATTTATATATTTGATCTTAATTTTTAAAAATTAGCTTTAAATTACATTTATGCACTTCTATATAATAAACATTTATATTTGAGCTCGTATTTTTGAAAATTTTTAGAAACTTACACATGAAATAGTTAAATATTATGATCAAATTTTTAATGCTAAAATTATAATTTTAACAGTTTGTTGCGGACTTAATTCGTAACTCCTCACTCAGTGTCACTAGTACTTTACTTATGTCAAGGACTAGTGATAAATTGTTAATAATGATTTTGTTATTTTTGTTTAATTCATTATTCTCTCTTTTGTTAAATTTAATTGTCTCGAATAAAATGTTTAAAATATAAAACCGTAATTTTATTAAAAACCCCCAAACCGTAACCGTAACCAAAACTACATTTAATTAAATAAACTTGTGAGACCAAGCATCAATACTTGAGTCTTCAACAAGTTTTAAAAAAAATGTATTGACTGTAAAAATTCAATTTTTGGATGAATTTGCAAATAAATAAATAAATTTTTAATTGACTGTTTACTTAAAATATTCTTGTGTAATAAAATTTATCATCAAAAAATACTCAGTTATTTATAGTTGCATAGGTAGGAGCTAAGCGCGGCATAAACCAAATAAATAAAGAAACCTTAAAGAGTATATACCCTTGGAAATTTCGAAAAACAGACGACATCAGCCTTTTTTTCAAAGCACAACAATTTAGCAACGTCTGTTTGCTTGGTTAATCAAATTAAGGTGACGATATGTCGTCGATTGTGTTGTGTAAAGGTCATTTGAACAATTACTTAACTTAGCTCTTACATTTCAAAGCAAAATTTTCAAAACAGTTAATAGTTAGACAAATAATTTTGAAGTTCATTCAACTCTATTTATTTTATCTAAAATAAAATATGATTTAAAGTTTTAGATTTTTTCTGTGTGATAGATTATATGTATCAGATGATACATTTTGTAGATCTAGTTTTAAACCTAAAGAAAAAAAGTTATTAAACTTTTATATTTTTGTTTTTGTTTTTTGTTCTAAAATTCACAATGCCCGAATTTTCCAAAACTTACCATGGTAAAATTCCGAGCTTTAAATTTTTTCTATATGCATTCATTTTCAGAATAGTAAATTAGATCTGGTTATTTTAAATTTTTCACTCATATTTTTTCTATTTTAACCCTGTATATTATCTAACATTTATCGACTACCATATTCCATTAAGTACATTACTGATTAACATTACTTTGACACTGTGGATTTGTTTTTGTTTTTCGCTGATCTTGGGTTTAGCTCATCTTCATCTTGTGAAGAGTCAGATTCTAAAATAGCATTCATTTGTCTTGGACACCATCTAATGGTTGTAATGGTATTGTTCACTTGTTGGCGCCTCGTTTTTGTTTATTGTTCAAAGATATATCCATGCCGATACTATTGAAATTCATTCATTTTAAAAAACAAAAGTTAAGTTATATATTAAGTTATCTAAGATTTAGAATAAAAAACTAAAAAATAACTAAGTATGTCGCAATTTATTTATTTTGTCAGGAAGTTTATTGACAGTCATATTTTTCTTAGAAATTTTAAAACAAATTAATTGAACCATAATTCAAGATTTGCTTCAAAAGCAGAGTTCATTCTTGTTAGTTTAATAAACTTAAATTTACTAAACTGATATATTCTTAATGCGATACTGCAAAAAAGTGCAATATACTTTGTTGCATCTTTTTACTTTAAATTTCATTCAGAACAAGAACAAAAATTAATTGATTATTGATTTGATTTCCTTAAAAAGAAAAGAAAGTTAAAATTTTATTTTAAATAAAAAATTTAAGTGTTTGTTCTCAAGTTTACAAACGCAGAATTGAAGCGGTCTTATCTAACCTCTTCTTGGTACTAAAATGAACATTAATTTAAAAAAAATTAAACAAATAAATTAGTTATGTTTCTTTTTTTAAGATCTAATACAAAGATTTGAATTAAATTTTAATTGTCTTTAAGTTGCATCGCTTAGTTTCTAACTTTGAATTTAAATGTTTTTCTAATTCTACAAATTTAAATTATGGAATTCAGATCTTCGAATTTAAAAAAAAATTTAAAAGAATCATGCGATTCAATTTTGAAAAATTTTGACTCACCTCCTAAAAAAAGACCTCGTCCAAATTCACCGGATGTTTCCAACACACAAAAATCGTCGGAAAAAAATTCCGAATGCTCTTCTTCTATTAACTTGTTCAAGGTTGTTTCCTATACTAAAGAACAAATTGATGAATCTGTGATTTTAAAAGTAATCAGCTTAAACAATGATGAAAATAGAGAAGAAGTTATCTGTAGATTAAAAGATTCATGGTAATTAGGTTTTTTTAATGAAAAAAAATTAAATTTGTCATTTAGGTCTAATACAAACATTCAAGAAGGTTCATTTGTTCACATTCTGACAGAAGTTGAAGAAGACGGAAGTTTTATTTTAAATGACACAAAAGGATTTTTGATTGTAAATCCACATAAAATTCTTTCTGGCACAAATATCCTTGCCGGCCTTCATTGTTTGAGAAAGTAAATAAAAATAACTTCTGTTATTTTTATTTTGTTTCATTGATAAATACTAATCTGATTCTTTAGAGCTGTTCTAAATTGGAAGTTTAAAGAGAATGGCAGTAGTTCTTCATACATGGTATTGGGTACTTTGTTGCACAATCTCTTTCAAACAGCTTTGTCAACTCGAATTTATTCAAAAACTGATCTAAATAAGCTTCTTTTGGATCTGTTAAAACAGAAAAAAGTCATAACTCAACTTTATGAATGTGATTTGGATGAAGAGGCTGTTTTAAAAGAAACCACCATCTATTTATCAAGCATAGAAAAATGGCTTCAAGAAAATGTTGTTAATAAAAACAAAAATTTGATGAGAAATTTTAACATCACCGATATTAATGATATAGAAGAATCAATTTGGTCGACAAAGTATGGAATAAAAGGAAATTTAGATTTGACAGTTCGAGCTGAACTGAAAATATCTGCATTTAAACCTCTTTTGTCTATAGCCAAAAAAGAGAATGTGAATCAATTGCAAAATTTTGTTATACCAATTGAATTAAAATCTGGCCGTTCTACCTTTAGTGTTGAACACGAAGGCCAAGTAATGCTCTATTCTTTACTAAATTATGAAAAAAGAAAGCAATCTGATTTTGGACTGTTGCTATATCTTAAAGATATGAGCATGAAATTTATTAAAGTTAACCATAACAGTTTAAGAGGTTTAATTCAATTGAGAAATGATTTAGTTTACTACATATCAGCGAATAAATTGCCAGAATTCAAGAATGAACATAGAGTATGTTCAAAGTGTCCTTTACTAACAACCTGCTCTTTGATAACTGAAGACAAAATTACTCAAGAGGATAACATTCTTTATTCAGATTCGATCAAACACTTGACTGAAATTCACAAAAGTTTCTTTTTCAAATGGTACAAAATGCTTGAGTTAGAGTTTGAAGATTACAAACAGTTCGATTCAGGAGAAGATTTGTGGTGGAAATCTCGAAATGAGCTTGTGTATACTGGTTTCTCTATTTTTGATTTAAAGTTTGAATCTAAATCAAGTCTATCAAACACTGAAAATGAAGGATTTGATCTGTACTTATTTTCTAGAGAAAATTTGTATGAAATTTTTTATTTTAATAGAAAACAGAGTTCTCAAAGACTAATAAAATTCTAATTTAGAAATTTGAATCAAAATTTGTTCATAAAAGAAAATGACATGATTTTACTTTCTTCAATGACAGAAAATCGAATTGGTATTGCACAAGGTTTTATAAAATCAATTAACAATCAAAAGACAAACATTTTTATTTTGTTGGACAAACAATTGAAAAAAATTTCACCTGATCACACTTATCGAATAGATAAAATCAATTTTAGATCTGCAATAAATTTAAACTATTCAAATTTGGCCAGATTGATGAATCCAAATGAAAGGTCATCACAACTCCGTTCTTACATAATTGACAAAAAAATACCTGAATTTGACAAATCATTGCCAAAACAATATGTTCTGAGTAATAAAGCAATTTTCAAGACTTTAAATCAAAGTCAACAAGCCTCAATAATTAAGGTATCTTTAAAATCAAACAAATGAAAAACTTAAAAACTTTTGATACCATTTGTATGATCAAGGCGCTAATGGCTCATGATTATTTGTTAATTAAAGGCTATCCAGGGACTGGCAAAACAACAACAATTGCTGCTCTGATTGCAATTCTAAATAATCTAGGAAAAAAAACACTATTTGCTAGCTTCACCAATTCAGCAGTTGATAATCTTTTATTAAAAGTTAAAGAAAAAGTAAAATCACGGTTTATACTACTTATTTAAATTTTTTTTAATAATAAAATTTTTGAAGTATTCCATAGATTTTGTTAGAATTGGAAATTATGATAGAATTCATCCTGAAATACAAAAGTATGAATTCAGTTCGTGTACGAACAGCATTAAATCTACAAAAGAACTGGACAATTTTCTAAAAGAAAAAGTATTTATTAATGGTTTATATTTTTATTGCTATCTAAGTTGGATATTTATTTTTTCAATTGATATCAAATAAATTTAAGTTGGTATCAAAATATTGACATTTGCTATTTAACAGTTTTTTTTTTAACACTTGTAAATTTTCTATTTAAAAGAAATTTAACAGTAAGATTGAATAAGTAGATAAAAACATGATTAAGTCTTAAGAAAAAAGATATTAATTCTACCACGATCTCTGATATCAATAAATAGATCGAATCTGTCACCAGTATTTGTACAGTGACCTTTAATGATCCTGATTTTAGAAATGGTACAATAAATATCGGAAAACATAAACAGTATGTTGCAAAAGTTTAGAAATTTATTTTTTCATTTATGTAAATTTTTTAAATACTGAATTTTGCAAATATTAGAGTGCAAAAAAAATAAGATAAAATTTTTTTTTCTCTTCAATTTGATATATTACACTCGACATAAAAATATAATTATCTTTTAAAAATTTATAATCAAAAAACTTCCTCGTAAAATTAAAAAATAAAAGTTTAGAAATTCGGGTAATCTAAAAGTTTTAAAAACCATTTCTACTAATAAAAAGAGCATAATTAATTATCTTCTTCTTTTTTTGTATTTTCTTTTTTTAATTCAAATAATAATCATTTGTCTATGAGGCTTAAAACAAATAAATAATATCAATATTAAACTGCTTAATTTAAAAACTCTCTAACTCGGCTCATTTGGTCTCTAAAAAACATTCTAATCGAGAACTTATGGTCATACATAAGAGTTTTGGCTTGTTTTAAGGTCAAAGGCGGACACTTTAAAATTTAAAAATTTCTAAACTTTTGAATCGATTTTTTTCTTATTAATTGAATAGCTTTTTGTATTTTTTGTATTTT
The DNA here is from genome assembly GCA_016987375.1 of Brachionus koreanus. Taxonomy (NCBI): domain Eukaryota; kingdom Metazoa; phylum Rotifera; class Eurotatoria; order Ploima; family Brachionidae; genus Brachionus; species Brachionus koreanus. The sequence continues at coordinate 561,299 of PJRA01000220.1, forward strand.
TCTGTGATTTTTTTTTAGTTTTACGTTATTAGATTGATCACAGATAAATGTTTTTTAAAAAAAGCTGCTTTTTTATTATTTTCCCGCCTTTTATACACATAAAAACAATCTTTGTGTTAACGAATAAAAAAATTTTTACTGCAACATACTGTATTAGCTTTATCATGCCGTGATAAGAGTTTAGAATGGCACCCAATGCTAAAGATATTAGTGACTGTTAATGTTAATAAAAAAGAGGAAGGAAAACATCGGCTCCAAAAAAATCTTTATACAATTATTTTCTGAATTCCTAAAAAATAATTTTTCAACTTATTTTTTTTATTTTTTATTTTAAAATCGTAATATTTTAATAAAATTGTTTGATACCAATATTTGATAGCAATTTTTTTATACATTTACAATTAAATTAGATAGCAAAAAAATTTTAAGTCTTTATTAATTTAAAATAAAAAATAATTTTAAGAAACTGATTGCTTCTACTTGTTCAAGCATCAACAATTCAATATTTAATAAATTAGAGTTTGACTATTGTATAATTGATGAGGCTAGTCAAGTCTTGTTTACCACTTGTCTAGGCCCTCTTTTTACAAGCAAAAAATTTATTCTCGTTGGTGATTTAGAACAACTGCCACCAATAATCAAAAACCGGGAGGCAAGGTAAACTGCTTTGAACAAATTTCTTACTGAAAACTCTGAAACTAGAGAATAATTTCAAAGATCAATGGGCATGAATATAAGTCTATTCGAATGGTTGGACTCAAGTGAAGGATCAGTAGAATTAGTTCACCAATATAGAATGAACCAAGATATAATGGATTTGGCAAACAATATAACATACAAAGGAAAACTTCAATGCTTATCCAGTCAGACAGCAAATAGCTTCTTAGATATCAGTCCAGAATTTATATCATCAATTAAATTAGACAACTTGAGGAATATTTTTACCAAATCAGTCGTATTTATTGATACTAGCAAATTGATGAGATCAACCAAACTATCAAGCTGTTTGGACGAGCATGATAAAAAGCTCATCAATAAAACTGAAAGCGAAATAGTGGAAAGATTAGTAGAAATTTACTTTAAAGTAAATATTTGTATTTTTTGATTTTTAGAAATAAAAATTTTTTTAGTTTGGGGAAATTAGTTCTGAAGATGATATAGGCATAATTGCTCCATACAACAATCAAGTTAAAGAGCTACAACAAAAACTTATCAAATATAAAAATATTGAAGTAAATACTGTTGATCAATTTCAAGGACGAGATAAAAAAATGATTGTAATGAGCTTCACAAATTCGATTGACAAGTCTGAAGATATCAAGGTGCCTTAATATCAAAATTTTTGAATCAAAACTTAATTTTTGCTAAGGAGTCAGAAATATTGAATGACAAACGACGCTTGACTGTGAGCATTACGAGAGCTAAACAAAAGCTTATTTTAATTGGATGCACAGAAAGCCTCAAACGGTATAAGCCCGTCGGGGTGCTGATTGAATATTTATATTCAAAAAATTTGATTATTCTACCAGAGGACATCAATGAATTTCATTTCTAATTTGTAAATTATTTCTTATCATAGATTATAAAACACTACAATTATTTTCTCTTTTTTAAAAAATAAAATTAAATAAAATTTCTTTTTAGCATGATATATATTTCAAAGTGGTTGTTTATTTGCCGAAAAATACAAGCTTTAGACAAGAGCTTGTTTCCTTTATAAAAAAAAATATCTGTTTGCTTAAAAAGTTGGATATATTAAATGTACTTTTGTTTAGTTTTATTAGAATATTAGAGCTTAAGACGGGCAAAATTAATTTGTCAACAATTAAATTATCAACAGATAAATTTATCAACAATTTTTTTTTATCAATAGTATAATTTATCAACAATAAATAAAAATTAAAGAGTACAAATTGTCAACTAATAATTAAATAAACTAATAAATTTATTTATTTTAAGTTTAAGTCCCATGGACTAATTGAAGTATGATATACATAAAAAAAAAATATATATAATCTAATAAAAGTCCTTTTTAACACTAGAACGCCCGATTTTTTTTATACCGTTAACGCCCGGCAAGGGTTTAAAAAACCCCTTTTAAATTTAATGTGTAATAAGCAAAACAACCAAAATTTTTTGCCAAATTTATCAAGTTTATTTGGCATGTATTGTTAGATGCTACATCTGCATTTTAATGGCAGCAATTGCTCATCAACAGTTAAGAATTGATTTGGTCGGTAGCAAGCTTGAGTGTTTTCAATTAGCTGTCAAATGTTACACGCTATGATCTTGATATCCTATTGTCAAATCGGAGATATATCATTAGCAGGAGAAAGCGATTTCTAGACATGAAATTGGTAATTTTTGGTATACCATAGTTTTTGGATCACATTTCTATGGCAGGAATATCTAGACAAAAAAATTTATACACAGTAAAATTCCTATGAAACAAACAAAATCTTTCTCTGAAAAATAGACTGCGGTCATTAGTCTTAGGAAAAACATTTGTACATTCGAGTACCATTTCCAAATTACGTCTGATTTAGACGTTTTATCTTCATTTTCATAATCAAAATCACCTGAAGCATCTAAATCTGCATTATTTACTTTGGTAAGCTGTTTCAAAGAAAGTAAAGCTGAAGTTAAAATTTAATGGGGTTTAAAAAACCCCTCCGGGCGTTTATGTATATATTTTTTTTGTTGACATTAAATCATTATATTTTGAAATTTCAAAAATAAAATAATAATCATATTTTCATTTTCAATTTGGGAAAAAAAAACTTTGACAAAACTCCTCTTAGAAAAATTTTTATTGACTTTTTAAAATCAAAAAAGGGTTTAAAAAACCCTCGGGCGTTCTAGTGTTAAAATTTTTAATTTAACTAGATGAGTTTATACCTAAGAGAAAAGAGTTAGAGTAAAAGAGTTAGTAGAAAGATATATTAAAGTAAGACACAATTGTAACGTTTCAGAGGAATCGGACAAAGAAAATATTGCCTGAAAATATTATCTAGGAAGAAAAAAAAAATTAAATCTGGATATACCAGAAATATTGATGTTGAGAAAATATTGAATGAAAAAAAAAGATGAAAAAAGAAAGACAGGCAACATAAAAAAAGATCGTCATCACCAGTATTAAGGCTAGAAGAAGAAAAAAAGAGATGTAAAAGAAATTTATCCATAAACACCAAAGAACAACCAGCTACACCATGCATCTCATCTTCAAGCAAAATTACCACTTCGGCTTCAATTTCCAATAGAACAAACAAGTCATCTATTACAATTAAACCACTTAGATCATTCAACTCAAATTAATCGTCAGAACTGAGTTCAAAACGTTGTTTTAGCTGTAAAATTTTATTTTCTAAAAGCAAGTTTCAAGATGAATGGATTTCATGTGAAAATTGTTCTAATTGGATCTGTGGTGACTGTTGGCCTAGAGGCCTGAAGCTCAATGACTCGTTCTATCGTTCTATTGTATTAAATAAAATATAAAATTAAAAAGCTTAAATATTAAGACTTAGTTTCTAAATATCTATTAAAATATAATTTGTGAAATGGGCTAATATTTTAATCAATTTAAATAAGATACAATCATAGCTTATTTTTTTTTCAACATTTTTTTTTTAGATGCTTCATAAGTTTTCTTATTGTTTTAAAAAGAGGTTAGGCTTAATTCCATATTTAATTTGATTTTGGAAACAATAAATTTCACTGAATCAACTAGACCACGATTTTCCTCGATAAATAAATGATCTATTATTGCTAGAGAAGTCTTCAAACTATAATCCATTACATCAATATGAGTTTTTTTTCCCACATTATTAAGTTGTTTGCAAAAGGAGGTATTTTTCTGATCAAACTTTTCATAATTTACGCGAAGGAAGGTCAAGATATTCCAGCATAGTGAGCTATTCTTTACTTGCTTTAAAAAGAATATCTTGTGTTTTGTGTATAGTTGTTCAATCATCTCTAACTGTAAGGTTTCTAACAAAGGTCTGATTCGGAAAATTTATTGATTCCTAGTGCTCTTTTAATTAATAAATTTTGTCTTATGTCTAGTTCATTTAGCTTATTTTCACTTATATAGACCAAATCCAGATGATATCGAAAAACTGATTGACAAAACTGTTTATAGAGAAAGCTGACTAGATTAGGACATGCCGATTTTGGTTTACAGCCAAGTCCATATAAAGAGTAAAAGCTTCTCTCAATTTTTTTCCACTTTTCTTCTACAAAATTCCAGATAAAGTTACTATCACCTATATAAAAAAGATCATACTAATAAAGATCAATAGAGTATTAATTATCAACTTATTAAGATTTTGAATATTGCAAGTAGATTCTAATTTTTGAATTATACCCGGAAAAAGGCTTACTTTTGATAATGATCAAGGTTTTATACTCAAGATTAGTTGTGAAATTGCTTGAAATGTCCCGAAAACTTCTAGTATCCTCTTATAATCCGTCAACTCTTAAGTATTCTCAATGTGACATGCGGGCTCATTTTAATGAATGCTTAAAAAATAGAAAAATTACAGAATTTCCTTCAAACCCCTAAGTTTTTAACAGACTTGTGCAAAAGTCAAAAAAAAGTCATTTTAAAGTCTTTTCAAATTCAAGTCAAAAGACTTGACTTTGACTTTATGACTTTTGAACAACTCTGGTTTTTAAAAAAATAAAAAATTATTAGTCAATTAAAAGAGCAGAAAAAGACGAATTTTTTACACATAACTGAATTCAACCGCGAATGCTTTTTTTTTTTAAAATACACTCAGGTGTGCATTTTTCAGATATCCATTTTTAGTAATATTCACCAAGAAAAATAAAATTTAAAAATAAATTGTTTTATAAAAGAAAAATTTATTCAAATGTAAAAAATCTATAATATCTTGTATATAAAAAAATTATCAATAAAAATTGACTAAAAATAACAATGTTTTAAAAAATAAACACTTCTTTTTTTTTTTTCTAACTCGTTTGTTTTTTATCCAGCAATCGTTCTTCTTCTATTTCATTATCGTACATAAATTTATCTTTTTTTTTCTCAAAAAATCTTCTAAATTGTTTATCTTTAACTGAATAATCGGAACTGGATGAAGTCAACTGTTTTTTCTCTATTTCAATTGGAATCAAATTAACATTGTAATTTGAATGACTTGACGAATTTATGAACGAAGTTGAAAATGGATTTTTTGAATTGAATATTGCTGTTGCACTCTCAACTGCTTGGTTTATCACTGACGCACTTGATCCGGCCAGATCAGATTTTTTTGTTTTTACAGGTGCTTTCAAATGTTTATTTGGAGGATTTGTTTTAATAGTTAATTTCGTTTTATTGTTATCTATATTATCGTTTACTGATTCACACATTTCGTTTTTTTCATTATTTTTCGAATTAAAATCAATACTTGCTTCATTGTTAATATTTTGTCCACTGTTTGAGTTATCCAGCAAATTAATATTATTGTTCAAAGTGAATGAAAATGAAGTGTCCAAGTAGCTAGCTTTTGAGTGTGTATTGTTTACCTTTAGCAAATTGGAACTACTTTTCATTTGATTAATGTCTGTTGCATAGGAAGGTGATGAAGGAGCTATGAAATGATGTATTATTTCAGCTATTTTAGAGTCGATTTTGGCTATTCGACCATTTAGAGTTTCGACTTGATTTTTCAATTCATTCCTGCGGGAAAATAGAATTTTAAGCAAGTGTAATGGATTGCGATTTAGTCCATCGTCTTGTGGGCCTGATTTGGCTGATAGTAATTCAGAGTCTAAATTGTCCAAGTCAAGAAAAAAGCCACCGCTCTCCTCCAAATTGGAGCTTAGCATATTGCAGCTTTCGAGAGTTCTAGATCTCAAGCTAAGTAATTCGGCGTCATTTGATGTTGTCTTGTAAATGGTTGGATTCTGTTTTATTTCTCTTCTTTGAATTTCATTGTCCAAATTTTCCATAGGCTCAGTTTCCTCAGGAGTAGAGCTCAAAAATGACTTTGGTATATTTTCAACTCCACCTTTGGCTTTGCTTAACAAAATGTTCCATTTTTGTTTAACTGAAGTAGCTTCGTTTAGAGGGGGCAAAATAGGCAGATTTTTTGAAGCCTCTTTTTTTGAAGGTGAACAAGGCTGAGAATTTTTTTTGCTTGAATTTTCACTTCGCTCACTGATTGTGATTAATCTTTGGCCTGAAACGCTATTTGGTAAAGCCAAATTGCTTCCGCTTGTTGATTTATTCGAAGAGTTATCTGATTTAGAATTGAAACCATATGTGGCAAGGTTAATGGCTGGGGCAGAAACTAAAGATAGTGCGCTTATTGATTGTTGGTTTAGTGGATTTATATTAGCAACACTGTCAACAGAATGGAAAGGATCTGTTTCTGCTCGCGAATCGATGCTTCTTTTTCGTAGTTTGTTGATTAACTTTTTAATTGCGCTATTGCTAGGTGCACTTTCCATTGAGTCAATAATTTCCATTTTGCTTTTGTCCGCCAGTTCCTGTTCACGTTTGACGTCAGACAATTTCCGAAAAATAATCTTATTTCAAAGTAAGTTTTTTACTAGGTAATTTAAAAGCATAGCTTTATTAAATTTGATGCTAATAAAATATCTATGTTCTTTTATTTAAAAAAGCTAAAATTATCATTTCAATATTTTTTCAAATTCATTTATTATGGATTACTTGCTGCTCTTTACTACCATGAAACAATGCTTAAATTTTAAAACTTAAATTCCTCTAATGTTCAAATATATTATCAAAATAAAATCAGGTTTAAAATTAATTTAAAAAAAATTGGGAAAAATAACAAATATTTTATACACTGATCATAAAATTTGCCTTGACCAACAAGGCTATTTAGAAATTCAAATGCAAACAAAACAAAATATTTTCCTATTTTGAAAAATTAAAATTTTCTAAAATAAAATATTCCTAAAAAAAATACTGCATAAAATAATACTTTTTTTTCTAGGATAAATTTTTTTTAAAGAAATCAGATCAATAATAAATTAAAATTCTATTGATGTTTTGTTTTTGTCCTTTATTTGCATAAGAAATAAATTTAAAGTAAAAAAGTATACTTTTAAAAATATTTTATTTTTGTAGATTTTAATTTATCAAAATAAGAAGAATTTTTTTTATTTTGTTAGCATTTGAATCTAACAGCACCCTTGTTTTTTTAAGACGAATTTTATTATCAAAAATGAATACCACAATTTTTTAAATTTTATATCACAAACATTAATAAAGTGTGCCTATTTTTTGAAAAAAACAAAGAATAATCACTAAAAAATTATAAAGACATTCATTCAGAAGAAGTTTGTGAGTCTCTAGAGCAATTCAATTAAAGATCAAAAGACTTTTTAAAAGTCTAAATTTCGAATAATGGAGAATTAAGTAATGAAGCGAAGATATTGGATATTGTTCGAAAAATTAAAAAAAAAAACAATTTTTTAGTATATTATTTTTGTTGAATTATTTTTCAATTAAATTTTAATGATTAAAAAAAAATTTAAATCAATTTTTTACGATATTTGTGTCTATTCTAATAAAATTATGTTGAAATTAAAAAAAAAACAAATTTTTCCAATTTTTGTTAATTAATGAATTTTTGTGACTTTTTTGATAAATTATTTTCTATTATTGATTTTGATGGGTAATAAAAAATCTAATGTTAGAATAACTGATATGATCAAACAATTTATCGGACCCCGAGTCTAAAAAATATAGGCTGAAAATAGAACAGTTGAAATTCTAAACAAATTTGCTTAATGCATGAAAATAAGTCTGCAAAAAATTCTGCAATTTTCTCCATTCTACACGCCATTTAATAGTATTTTTAAATTTTTGGATAAAGCAAAACATTGCAAAAATTGATTCAAATTTACTAAATGAATAGGATATATAAAAATTGTTTTAAAGACTATATAAAAGTAATTGAACGTTCTGAAGTTCTAAGAATTGAATCTCTATTTATACCTGTATTCTCGTGTTGATAACAGAGCTCTATAATTAAGTCAAGATATGCTTTAGGTGGTAAATGCATTTGTCAGCATTTCGAAGCGTCTAGCTTGGATTTTGTATTATTCTTAGTTATCTTTGTGCGCCAGTTGATTAACTGATGTCTGGGTGATAATTCATTTTCAAGTTCTAACTTTTTTTATTTTCAGTAAAAAAGGGAACCTTGAAAATAAGATAAATAAATACACCAATTAACTAGAACAATGGCTAATTTAGTGGAAGATACTGTCAAACAAAAAATGGGGTCTTAATCAAAAAGCGTTAGGAAACCTGTATAAATCTTTAGTCGGATCAATCCTAGACTATTCTTTTCCTTGCTTGAATTCATTTTCAGAAAACTGATGGAGGGAAAACTGAATACAAAGCCAGTTTAGAATCAAGAAATATCGAGTACCCGACTGGATTGTGTAATTGGCATTTTACTATTTCTTTCTTTTTTCCGGAGCCATCAGATAATTAAACATATGTACCCTGTTTTTCCTTATTTAATTTTATTTTTTTTTTAATATTTTAATATAATTTTCCTTTTTAAATTCTACTTACTACATCTTATTTTATTCTTATATTTTATTTTTTAAATCTAAAGGAGCATTAGCTCGGTACAGAAAACAAATAAATAATAAATAAAAAATAATTCAAGTTACTCTAAGTTAATTTTTTATTAGTTATTTCTCGGAGAGAAAAATTCCAATGATTTTTTGTTATAAAAATAGATATTAATAGCACCAATTTTAATATAGTTTTAAGTTTGTGTAAAAAAAATATTTACCCTATGCCGTAAATTGTATGTAAGTAGCATATTTCTGGCAAATGAATTGGCAAAAGCCTGATAAAACGATAAAACCTCGAGGAGACGTTCTCTTTTTATCGTGTGAAGATCACAATAAGTTAAAGCTCTGACATTAGCTGCTGATTGTCCTAATGAATTTTCTTTCCAAAAAACATCGCCAAAAACATCTCCTTTCGCTTTAAAAAAAAAATTATTTTTTAATTTTACAAACATTTAAAATTCATCTTGAAATTACTCAGTATTGCCACAACTTCATCATCTTGAACCACTTCAAGTGATCCACTTGCTATAAAACAAAGAAAGTCTAAACTCTCGCCGCAGTGATATATAATATCACCAGGTGCACTATGGTTTGTAGAAAAATGCATTGCCAAAGCTCTAAGACAGCCATCGCTAGCTAACCGAAAAGCTGGATGTTCGTCGAAAACTTTGCGATTTAAATGAACACAAATGTCGGCTTTCATGTCTTTCGGGCAATAATTCAATACTTTGGAAGAGTCTATGCCTTTGGTAATCGCCCATGTTGATACCACATAGTCCATGACTCGTTCTTGCAGCTGTTTTGGCATATCATGCAACTTCATAAACTCTCGTATGTTGTTAAGCATTTCATGGTACCGAGCAGTTGCCGAATACATTTGAGTAAAAATGGTTGTTACATTACCAAAAATGCTAGCATACAATAAAGCTTAATAGAATTTTAAATAAAAATTTTGTGACTATTTTATTTATTAAAATAAAAAAAATTTACATCCAACAAGCATCATGACTGTAGTAAAAATTTTTTCTAGATCGGTATTAGCCGCCACATTTCCAAAGCCAATACTTGTTAAAGATGTCATTGTATAGTACAAAGCAGTAATATATGCGGATTTGCGACAAGTTGATGATATTTCAGTAATATTTCGCGAAACATTTATGCAACTTTTCCCACTCACTCTATCCAAATGACTTAACCAGCCGTATTCAACCTTTAATCAAAAATTCTTTGTAAAATATCTTGTTAATTCAATATAAATATTGTTTTAATTGAAATCTTTTTTGAACGATTCAAATGAGTCGTGAGTGTTTTTTGGGAAGAAAAGAAATCTTAAGTTCCAGAAATTCAAAACTTCAGTGCTATTTGAATTTCTAATTTCTGATTTGAGATTCGTTAGTTTCAAAAAGAAAATAACCCTCTAAAAAGTGGCATATCTTTCAGACCTAGGTATTCCATGAATTTTTTAAATTTTTTTAAAAATCATGTATATTTTCTGAAAAAGCATAAAATTTTCTATATTTTGGTGCATATTGATACACAGAATGACATGACATGCGGAGAAGCAAGGGCAATGGAGTGCAAATCAATAGTAATAGCTTTATGCTCCACAAGGAGTGAATAAAAGAAAAAAAAAATTTCCATTCGAAATTTTCAGCATGCTTTTCATCAATTAAGTTGATGAAAATCAGAATTGTAAAGTCTCGAGTTCGGACTTTAGGGATTAAAGCCAAGAAATAAATAAAACAATTTAATTTAGTTAAAAGTTTATTAAATGGAATCCCCCCGTTAATACAATTAAGTAGTGGTTTATATAGTGGTAGGCGTTAGCGTGCTCTGACTGCAGTTATGACTTAACTACATTTAAATGAGGTCTAGAGAAGAAGGTTAAGAGATGACAAAACTCGGGTCTTAACAGAATGTTAAAATGGTAAGAAACCAAGCGGATTATGATCATCGCTTTAATAATTTGTCCAAACGGTTGAGAAAAATTAAACGATTAAAATCGATCAAGTCAATTGCCATTAACAAGACTCTAAGCAAATCCTTAATCATGTCTGTTTTTGATTATTGTTTTATTATACTAAAATGCTGCACCCAAAGAATTAAAAAAAGATCCACGGATCTTACAGAACAAAGTTCTCAAGATTATGAAATTTTAACAAAATACAGACACAATCCATAAGTCATTAAAAATCGAAAAAATCAATGATAAAGAAAATTTACTGTTTATTAAATTTTTAATATCAAGATGTGACCACAGACTAATTGCCAAAAAAATTAGTGATTTTACTGCATGCGTCTTTGAAAATTCCTAAAATCGCATTTTTTAAGGATCTTCCAAAGGCGCTGGTGACCTGGATACTTAAGGTATCCAATCGACAGAGGTCTCATTCGGAAGGGCTTTTAATTTGAATTTGGCTTTTTAAAATCGAAAAGAGCTTGAAAATTGACAAAGTTATGTTACTTTCAAACAAGTCACCACGAAACTCACCAAATTTCAAACTCCTCTAGACACTTAATTTAAAAAAAAACTATAATATTTGATTTAACCTTATTTAATTTTAATTTTTTTTTTTTATTTTACTAATTCTCTTAGTTTAATAAATAAATCATTCAAATAAAAAAATTTTGAAAATAAATGAAAAAAAAAGAAACATAATTATCAACTTTATTGTGTAATGGTAGCGTGCAGAAAAGAAGTATGAGATAGTGTAAGCGAGAATGAATTCAATAATGTCGGTAGAAACAAACAATGAAAAGTCAACGATTTGTTCAGAATTTTGTCTAGTTTTAGAATATGCAAAAATAATTAGGGGCTAGGGGGTAAACCGCGGAGGAGATACAAAAAAACTGGAAAAAAAAAATTTACCACTTTTTGATCATGGTCTTGGTTAATTAGGGGAATGCTATTTCAAATAAGCAACTATTTTGTAGAAGAGATTATTCCCTATCAGAATTGATACAATACTATTTGGATATGCATATTTTAACATGAGTTATTACAGCTTGAAGACAAGATACTTTTTTTTGAATCTTTGGGGGCATTCAGTCAAAAAAATTTTTTTTTTAACTCACCCAAAAAAACATATTTTTCTAGGTTTAAAGTCGGTTCTTTTAAATTCAGATAGTGCGGTAGTTTTGCTACGCGCGAACCTTATTATTTTATTATTACCATTTATAAAAAAGAGCATTTTAATTTTACACAAGTTTTTTTTGACAAATTTTTTTTTTTTTAAACGAAAAGAGAAATTTTAGAACATTCCAAGCCTTTTTTAAATTTTAATTAATAATATCAAGCAAGTAGGTAAAATCAAGGTAACTTTTCAGCTCAAAAACTGGTATTTTTCTCTTAATTGATTTTTTTTTTAATTTAAGGGTTTTATTCATTGTCGGTGAAGTTGAATTGACTTAATTTTTCAGACATTAAAACAACTAAGTCAATTTAAACCAGAACACCGGCTTATTGATTTTATTTTATTCTTTCACTAATATTCAAATTAAAAAAAAAAACAAAACAAATTTAGTTACTTAAAAAATTCAAAACAAGAAGCTTTGCAATTAAAATCATTTAATTTTAATTTGGTACTTGATTTATGAATTTTCTAACTAATCAACAATCAATCAAAAAATCAATAATTCTTTAAACAAGAGCATTAATTAATATTTCAAGATGTTAAAAATAAAATTAAACCAAAATTATTTAATTAAACAAAAATATTTACTCTGCTTGCTAATGGACCTTTTATTTCATGATAGCCAATTGTATACCAAATGCATGCGAACCCTTGATTTTAAAGCTTAAAATTAATTTCTCATACAAAAACAATTTAGATTACAATGAGCTATTAAAACAAAAACACAAATTAAAAGTATCAATACTGCTGCTCCATATTCAACATAATTATCGAGTTTACGCACCACTCGACCTAGTCTTAGTAGTCGGACCACTTTTAAAGCGCTAAAAATGCTTCCATATCTCTTTAAAACAAAATAAAAAATTTCTTATTTAATAATTAAATAAAAATTTTACATCTTCGGCATCTTGAAAAGCGTTGAATATGTCATAGGGTAAACATGACAAGAGATCAATTATAAACCAGCTTTTTAAGTAGTTTAAGCGAATAAGTCTTGGATCAGAGATAACCTCTCCAGTTTGACTAACATATGTTGTATGAAAATTTAGTACAATATCAAGAAAAAAGACCACATCAACAATGCTATCGACAACTAGTAGAGGAACATCGTCCATTGTTTTTGATTTAAAAGCGACATTGAAAGGAACAAAGACTGACGTATAAAAAGTGAGTGATAGAATGATCCAGTCCCAGATTGTTTTGAATGTGCAATAATGAAGTATTATATGTGGAGGTGTTTTTGGAGTCTCTTGTCTGTATTGAGGTAAAAATTCAGCATTGAAATTCAGTGTCTTTAAGTTTAAAACGATTTTAAAAAATGATTAGGAGAAAATAAACTAAAATTACGTGAAAAAATTGTGATGTTTTGGAAGCATCAAGTTTACTTGTTTTTATATTATTGTTATTGTTAAAATTGACTAAAAGCGACTTGTTTCGAGTGACTGATTTAGCTAGACGAGCAAACTTGCTCAAACCCTTGGACGAATCATCTTCAATAGGCTGTTTAAATGCAGTTATGTCCATAAATGTGCATAAAAATAGTACAACCACATCTTTTTCATTTGTTATAGGTGCTATGTGCATAGATATCCAGATAGGAGTTTCTTTAGAAAAGAAACATTTTAATATTTTAGATAACCCTATTTTTGGAAAAATTGTCAATAATGTAATTTTTTTATGTCCGATTTTTAATACATATAAAATAAAATAAAGACAAATTTATCAGCTACATGACCCAAAAAGAAAATAGCATCTTTAGTGCCATGATTTATTATAAAAATTTAAAATATCTAGAAAATCAAAAAATAATTAAAATGTAAAAAAAAATATATTGTGTGACATTTAACTAAAACTTGATTAAATTACTTTAAAATAGAAGAAAAAATGTATCTAGATAAAAAAAATTATTTCTTAGTAGATTTACTTTTTGATTTTAATAAATTTTTTTGAAAGAAAAATATAAAAAAAAAAAATGTATTAATTCAATTAATATTTAAGATTTGACTAGATTATTTTTATATGCAAAAGTATGTCGAAAAAAAAGAACTCCTAAACCATTAACACTCAAAAGACCAGTGTCGATTTCACATCGTTTTTTAATGCTCTATATCTTTGAAACTGTTCTTCATATTTCCAATTTCCATTTATAAGACAAATGAGAAAAAATATGGTCAAATTGACACCGCTGCTTTGAGTGTTAATAGTTTAGGAGTTCTATTTGGAACCAGTCTGATAATTAAATTTTAGTTAAAAAAAAGTTTTAATTATATTTTATTTAATTTAATTGAAATTTTAATTATATTCAAATTTTGCTTAGAAAATCAATTACCAAAAGGTCAACACAAGCAGCTAAAACTATTAGCCCAGACAAAGCTGTTCCTACCGTTTATTCATTTAATCATTTAATTCAATTAGAAAAAAAAATATTAATAAATATTAATAAAAAGCCCCATTCGGAGCTTTTTTGTTTATTTTTTACTTATATAATTAACACTTTTTAAAATAAACTTTGTCTAAATACGCTCTTTTATTTGATACTTTGTCAAAATTAAGAATCGACCAGCAAAAATTAGAATATTCCCTTCAGATCGTATACAAGAGACTTAGAATTCTTTCAAAAAAAAATTTCCTTTTTTTTTTGTAAAGCATTTTTTTGGTCTCAAAGAGGAAGTAAATTGTAAAAAAGACCTCACAAGACATATTGTCGATTCTTTTTTTGTTCAGGCTTGGAAATTTAAAACACTTATTCATTGTATTAAATTTTAAAATTCTAAAATTTTCTCTCAAAACCTGCTCTGAGTCATTATTATTTGAAGCAGAAAATAAACAAAATATTAGTAAAATTGATCACAGATTAAGCAATCCATTTGTGTTCGTAATGCTCTAGATTATTCAGTTCCATTGACTAATAGGCTTCTATTCTAGATTTGCTACGAATCCCACTCACCTATGTAGCTGCTACTTATTAAGATCATTTCCATGTTTTTCTTTTTCTGATTCTCATATTATCTTATTTATTTATTTCCCCACAGCTACTTCAATAGGCCAGCTAAACAATTCTTTAATTATTATTTTTGTTTCTCATCTTAATAATAATTTCTTATGTATTAAATGAACAAAACTTGTTCAAAATTTAGAAAATAAAAAATAATATTTTTTTAAAATTTTTTTTAAATTTTAAAATTTTAACTTTTCTTGTGTTAAAATCCGAAAAACAAAAAGAATAAAATTATGGATTTTTTTAGATTTCGTTTTTAAAAATAAAACAATCCTTACTATTTTTTTTGTATATCAAAACTTCTATATTTTCGGCATGATTATTTTTAAATGCTTGATCCACTTTTTTTTTTGTTTCTTCATCTGTCAAATCTCCCCACATAAATGAACAAGTGCTACTTTTCTGCATTATTTCTGTTTTATTGTATCCAGACAGTCTAGTAAAGCCTTCATTGCAATAGACAACTGGATAGTCGATAATTTGTGCGTTTGCCAACAAAAAAGCATTATCTAAAATTAAACTGCATAATTAAGGCCTTGTTTTAATTTTTAGAGTATTACGGGATCCATTGCATCGGCGCACAATATTTTCAAGAAATGTGTTTTGAGGAGCTACTAGACCCCGTCGTGTACCAGGCATTTTTGGGTCCTAATCAAAAATTTTGCATATTATAAATTTAAAGATTGCAAAATTTATCAAGTTCAATTCCATCGCAAAATTTGATGTTGATCTGAATTCATTTTTATTTTCTCTAAAAATTTTCATTAAATTATCACATTTAAAAAAAAAACTAAATGATTAGTTTGACTATTTTGTAAATATTGATTTGCAAAAAAAAAGCAAAAAGAGATTAAGAATTGATTAAAAAAAAAAAAGAGAAAATAATTTTTTCCCTATATCTCCTAGTAACCAGTAAATCAAGTTAACATAATTCCTGTTATTTATTTCTGTAAAGCTTTAAAAAAGTGTCTATTGCTAATAGCTAATAAACATTTAGCTGAAAAATTTCTCAACCTTTGTTACCAAGCCGGAAATTGAACAAACAGAATTTACAAATCAATTTCTAATTGCTGCTAAATTGTTCGAAATTAACAAAAGTAATTAAACTTTTCTTTATATATAAGAAAATTTCCTAATTCATTCTGATTTCTCTTTCAGGTTTTATTGATTTTGCATTTTCATAAAAGAAAAAATAAAAAAAAAAACTCTCAGTTAATAATTTTTGATAAATTTTTCTTTTTCAAATTTCTCGACACTAAATTAGAAGAGAACAAAATTCTTATCTTCTTTCTCAATTTTCGTTTTCTAAAACAATGCATTTAAACTTGTTTTGATTTTTGTACGCTTTAAGTGAATTTATATTGAAAAATAATTTCTACACATGCACAGGGATCTCTTTGGATCTAACACGAAAAAGTACTAAATTAGAGACACAAAATGAGCTAACCAAAACTTATTCAATTAAATTTATGAAGAATCTTTGCAAGTAATAAAACAATTTCTAAACCAATTCCTATGTCAATAGGCTCGTTTATATCATGACAGCAAAAATGCAATTCCATGGAGAAATTGTTTCATTTAGACTTTTATTTTTTGATGTTTCTATCCTAGTGCTCAAATCTTTACCATTTGCGAATTTAATTAATCCTCATTCTTTCAAAAAAAAGGTCTGAAAACAAAAATTAATTCAATTAACTTTGCTTTAGTTTTTGAAAAATTGCCAAGTCAAAAATAGAGTAATAATGTGTAAAGTCTAAATTAGACTTACTTATCGATACACACTCCAAGTTAGAAAAAAAATTCTTTAGGCATGCGCTTTGAGCTAAATGATGAAATAAAATACAAAACTGTAGAATCCTAAAGGGAAAAATATAAAAAGCATACTTTTTTTAAAACTATCTATGAAAAGTTTGGTTACTTTAAACAAAAAAATTTCTGCAACTTAAGCATTTTTAATTTTTGTTTCGCAAAACTATTTGAACAAACTGGAGAAAAAAGAGAAATTTTATTGAAAAAAAAAAGAAAAAAAACAAAAAATCTATTTTTTTTACATTTACTCAAATTTTAAAATTTCCAAGTCTTAATAATTTGAGAAAAAAATTCAAAAAAAAAAACACTCAAAAAAATTTTTTTTTTTTAAATTTTTTAGAAATAAATTAGAACTATTTGATTTTAATTTTTTCTTATCAAACTGCATTTGAAATACCATTTAATTTATTTGTTTGTCTTAAGAATATTTCTCATATATATAAGTAATTCCTAAATTCTTAAGACTATTTGAGCAAAAGATAAAGTGTTGATACTATCTAACAGTAGAAATTAATTAAAGCTGATTTTAAAATTTTTGTTCTCAACCGAGTGATGGAAGGATTTGAATCTAATTTTAGATTGAATTTTCGGACATCTGTACTGAACAGGTCCAACAAACAATCGATAGAAAATATCGATTGTTCCGAGTAATTAAACACATAGCGTTTTTGTTCTAGAAATCGATGTGTTTGGTTTAAATTTTAAAACGTGTTTTATTATATTTAAATATTTAATTAAATTCAGGCTAGATTAGACCGAGACTATTGTTGATTTCAGGTAATCGAATCGACAGGAAAAAGAGATTTTAATTTTGTCAAGTCTAGTCCGTGTGCCGCTGACTTTCATTCACTTGAATTAATTTTAATTAAACATCCTAAAAAGCCAAGTCTCATGGCTGAAATTTGCTAGCTAGATTTTGACTTGCTTCTTAAATAGACTCGTCAATAAGTCAATAGAATTTTCAATACAAGACCCATTTGGATGAATAATAAAAAAAGCAATCGATGCAATCATTAATAGCATTTCGTCAAATTATTTAAAAATTCCATTCGGCAAGAGAATTTAAATTTTTTCTTGTTAAGAATATTTGCAATTTATGCTCAAGTTTTTTTTTCTTTTTTTCAATAATAAACAATTTAATTTTTTTTTGTTGTTATTTTTATGATTTATTGGCTTCATGTATGAGAGCTGAAAAATCGATTTTAAATCCCGAATGTTTTTATTTCAATTACTTGATACTTTTATTAGCACCTTTTATTTCAATTTGCATTATCATAAAAAAAAAAGAAAAACAAAAAATAGAACAAACTTAAATTCAATACAAATAACAGATTTTTATTCTTTTTCAAATAAGCAATCTATTAATATGAAGAATGTTTTATTTTATCTAAATGCTCTTGAAAAAAGCTTTGTAATTACAGAATTGTGAAAAATGTAACAAACGATTGATTTTTTTCCTATTTATTTGGATTTGGAAAATAAATTTTTTATTTTAGATAGACAACTCAAGTTTAATGAAATTTTTTTATTTGCCCTTATCCTTAAAAAAATATGTTTTAATTGGAACCTATTGATTGAGCATTGTTAACTGGTATAAGTCGAGCAATCCAACTAATTCACTTTCAGTAGAAGGCCCAGCTAGAGGTATACGGTGAGTTAAGCACAGGTTAGTGGATCAAATAACAAGGATCAATCAAAGAGAACTCTTTCTATCGAACAGAGTGGTTAAGAATTTGAACCATTGCCAGCTGAAATAATTTCAGTTGATACCAAGAACCGCTTTTAAAAAGAAAATTGATGAGTTTTTCAAGAAAAACATGAAATAAACATTTTCAGTATTCATACCCGTTTTAGCTACCATAGTGTCTTGCTTAACATAAAAACCTATGGTAGCCTATTATTATTACTATTAATATTAATTATTACATGATCCTCATAATATTTTTTTTTTATAAAATAAGCAAGCGTGGAGTGTATTAATTCTTTTTCTGTTAGCTTTAGACATCCCCCAGCATTCACTACCATTCATTAGAGTTGTTTTCACTACACTAGCTTTAACTTTTTTTGTTATTGCTGCAGCTCGTAGATTTCCATACTGATTTGAGTCTTGCAAAGACACTTTTTGCTTTCGACAATTTATTCTCTATGCCTATGTGTGATCCCATAGTCGTGCTGATGATGCTTCCTTTTTTGTGAAGTATGTAACGCTTTACACTTCGGTGCTGTTGATGTTTATCGGGTTGCTAAGTTCCTTGTTTATGCACATTACTTTTGTTATGGTTTAGTTAACTAATTTGAAGTCCAATTGTTTTAGCATTATTCATTAATATCTTGCGTTATGAAGTGTAAATTAGCTTCTGTATTTGCAATCACCACAAGATCATCTGCAAAGTCCAGGTCTTCAAGTATTGTGTTAAGACTCCATTGAAAACTTCTAAGATTTTCAGTTGATTTCCTCATAACATAGTCTATTTAGACCAGGAATTGAGTTGGAGAGAGTACACATCCTTGTCTTACCCCTGTATTTACTTTGAAGCTTTCAGATTGTTTTCTAGAATTAAACTACACTCGAATTCTTCGTAGAAGATTTTTATCAATTTGACAATTTTCGCCAGTATACCATAAGTTCTAAAAAAGAATTTAATAAAATGGCTCTACGATTCCAAAAGTACAAAGTTTGATTTATCTTGGCTTACCTAGTGGAAATCAAAAATCAATAAAGGATTCCGTGGAAAATAAAATGAAAAAAGTTGAAAAGAGTTTTTACTTTCTAAATAGTGTTGGATACAAACCAAAATTAATGAACCCAGAAACTATAGCTTTCTTATACAAACAGTTCACTCAATCAATTTTTAGATATCATTTAGATAATATCTTCATTAATGAAAAGAGTTTAAAGGAATTTGATATACGGCAAAATATTTTAATAAAACGATTTATTGGACTCAGTAAATTTACAAAAACAAAACCTTTGAACAAAGCACTAAATTTGGAGTCAATTAAACAAATCTATTATATGCATAAAATATTCTTTGTCAAACAAATTTTTAATAACCAATTATGTAAAAACGTTTTTGAATACTTAGGGAAAGATTATAAGATATTTGATAGAGAGAATACTTCTTTTATTAAACAGTTATCAAAAGTAGAAGATTTGACTCATATAAATTGCACTTAATACGATTT
>PJRA01000220.1:597807-614935 GCA_016987375.1 Brachionus koreanus
AAGAGAACGGGTCGTCCAACTACTTGGACAGCTGCAAGGAAGACAAAACTGAAGAGATTGACCAATAACCGAACTGGAGTGAGTCAAAGGCGTCTAGCAAGAAAATTCAATATCCACCAGACAACAGTTGGCCGGCAGTTAACAAAAATGGATATTTCACACCGTAAACGTGAAAAAACACCAAAATATAGCGCCGTACAGCATGAGAAAGCCAAGAAATTGAGTTAAAAACGTTCAAATATGCTATATCGTTCACCATGTTCGTTTATTTTGGACGACGAAAAGTACTTTACTTTGGCGGGCGACAACATGCCGGGAAATGCTTGATATTACACAAATGACAAGTCTACTAGTCCGGGGGTCAAAGCAAAGCTCAGAAAAATCGGTCACGATGGAGTTTTTTCATTATTTAAAAATCATAATTCTATTGAAAAATAAATTCTTTACATCAGAAAAAAAAACAGAACTTAATATCATTTTTATTTTTTGAGATATTCGCTTTTAATTTTTGTCCATTTACTTATGCATCATCCGTTAGCTGATTACTTTGATGGAAACTGATTTAGAAAACATTCTAGATCGATGTCAGAATTCATCTTGGACTTAACAACCTATTCGGTTTTTTTCTCATTCTTAGATCCATTAGAAAAGTTATGGTTGCAGTTTGTTTATGGTTTCATTTTTTGTATTTGTTTCTACACAAGGACTAGTTATCCCTCGCCAATCGAAAGTGTTTCTTTAAAAAAAAATGAACATGAATGATGCTTCAGAAACTTCTGACGCCAGCAAATTTCGTAAATTGACGAAAATTTACGTAATTTTAGCTCAGAACCATGTGTCAAATCACCGCTGTATTAAAATTTTTTGATCTAAATGATTTTTGCCCAATTCTCTCATTTACAATAATTTATTTTTGAATCAATCTGTTCTTAAATGTTACATGTCATCTCAATTTATATCTTCATTGTTCCAAAATCATTTAATAAATTTTCAAATTTCAAATTCTTTTAAAACTTGATTGTAAATTTAAAAAAAAAAAAAAGATAAGTGTAAACATAATTAATAATAAAGTGCAATTTTTTATTAATAAGTGATTTTTTATAAATTGTCTTCATTAGATTTAAAGAAAAAAAGAAAATAATCGCTTAGCATGAGAAACAAAAAAATTATTTTAATTAATACAACAGAATGTGTAATAATTTGATATTAGTACACAAGCTAACAGTCAAATATTTTTTGATCAAACAATGATTAATTATATTTTATTTGTTTGAAATAAAATAGGCAAGATTATTATAGTTTATTTTAATTTTGGTAAATATTTAAGATCGCAATTAAATTAGTCTAAACAATAATTATTTTTAAGTTGACAAACAATTTTGTTAAAATCAGACTAATTTATTTTGTGTTTAAGATTGAAAATGATAGGAGCCCTTTGGGACCTTCTATTTTAAAGCCACTCAATTGTGGTTTATTTTTTAATCTCTTCTGTTTTCTAATGATACATGCTAGGATTTGCATAAAATGCATTATTTGAAGAAAATTCTTAGGAAATTTGATCATAATAACAGTTTTATCTTATTGTCATTTAAATTATAAATATTGCAAGTGCTGAAGTTTTCACACTAGGCTAATTTTATTTAGTCAAAAGCACATTAAAGAAAATAAAATTTATGATTGAAAAAAATTAAAATTAATTCAACTTGAAGTTTATTGATTTTATAAAAAAAAAAAAGCTATTTTCATAATTAAATTCAAACTATATTGATTCACTTTGATTTAACAACAATTGGAAAAAATTTCGAAACAATTTATATCTCTCATTCGTAAGGGTACTAAACAAATTCAAGTGATTTAATTGAAAAATACATAATAAAGCTTATAAAACTAAAAAAAAAATAGAGAGAAATAAAATTATGTACATTTGTGAAACAAATTCACATGTTGGCATCTTTTTCATTATTATTTTTTAAACTAAAATCAGCATTGATGTTTGGATTAGTCAAACTAGACATATCTATTATTGATGGTGGCTGTAAAAATTGTTGCTTATGAAACTGAAAACTATTTGAATGATTTTGAAGCGAATTTTCTGACGATGACATTGAATTCGACGTTGAGTTTAGCTCATTGCCGATTGAAGATGATGATAGTGAATTTTGATCATTTAAATAATGAGAGTCTAAAGAAAAGCCTTTGTCCAATTTGTACTTTGAATTAATTAAATGCGAAAATTGTTCATTGTTGCTCGAAGTTTCTCTGTAATGGTGTTCATCGCTCATTGACGAAGTAATTATAATTGGAACATCAAGAGTTTTTCTTTTTAGAATTACGTGATTTTTGGACATATTCAAAAAATCTAATAAATGATATTTGTCAATTATTAGTGATTGTGATTGAAAAATTTTAAAGCACTATTTTTCTAAACGGATCTAAATTTTTACGTTTATCTGAATTTATTTTTAGAATTTAATTCCAGTTTGCTGCTTACTTAATTTTTCAAAATTGAATTTGATGCTTGTCTTATGAAGCGTACAAAATTTGATGAATTTTTCTAACATTAATAAACCTCGGAATGAAAACCTATGCTTTTTTTTTAGTTAAAAAAATTTTGAATCCTAAAAAAATCCCAATAATTACTTTATTTTTATTCAAATTTAGTCTGAAGCTATATGATTTAAAACCTTATAAAAATTTATTACTCGTCAAAAATTAACTTTTTTAATTAACTATTTATTTTAAGAAATTAATGGAAATACTAATTTATTCAACAACAACAACAAAATTTTTTTTTTTTTTTAAATAGCTGAAAAATAAAAAGAAACTTAAATATGGTATTAAGAAAAAATGGTAATTATACCATTCAATCTTATTTCTAAAAGATATCGAATTAATGTCCTGAAGAATATGAGCTTAAAATATAAACTTATAACTCAATCTTATTAAAATTATTATTATTAATTCGATTTGACGAGCTTTCTCTTTCCCTCTTTTCTTAAAATTTAAAATATTAACATTATTTTGAAAATTGAATAATCAAAAATAATTAGATTTTCAGAAGATTTTAAATGCAAATGAATGCTACTTGAAAGAAAAATTCCCTATTCAGCTCCAATTAAACTCACTTAAGTTTTAATCATTTTTTATTGTTAAAATATTTTTATAATCTGTTTGTTTCTGTATATTTATTTAATATTGATTAAGTGTAAAAATTGAAAACATTTATTTATTTTATTTTATTTTAAATTATTGATTGTTAAATAAATGTAAACTAGAAAAAAATATTCTTGAATAAAATGTATAGTACGAGTAATGAGTTGAAAGGAAACAGAACAAAAATCTAAATATTTTTATTTAACTAGCTTTACTATAAATGGAGGAAAATTAAAAAATTTTAAAAGATGTTTGATTGTCAGAGCTTTCCAATTTTAGAATAAATAAATATTTCGAAAAAAATTCTAACAAGCATGATTAATTATTCAAAAGATTTTTTATTTGAAAAAAAAATAATTCATAATCAAAAATTAATTTTGCAAAATCAGCTTAAACTCATATTTTTAAATAATTTCAATTAAATGGCAATATGAAAATAATTTTACATTTTTAGATTTTCATATTTATAGGCTTTTTTGCAATTTTTAAATTTTTTTTAATTTTATTTTTGTTTACCAAATAATTTGTGAGAGAGTTTTTTTAATTTTCTGAAAAATTGCACAAAAAATCTAAAAATGTAAAATTATTTTCATTTTGTCCTTATTAATTGGCTTTAAATAATTTTTTTTATGTGGATAAAATTTTAAAAATAAATCTAAGAGATTGTTGATTAACCATTACTGTTTTCATGAATTAAATGCGTTCATAATTTATTGATTTAAACTTAATTTTCAATTTTATTTTTCTATTCTATCTTTGTTTATTTAATTCTTAAAATTTTGCTACTGTTGCGTCATTATTGGAAAAAAAACAATCAGCAAGAGCAATGAGATTAGTTTAGTTGAAGGTGAAAATGTGCTTTGAGTAAGAAGGCAAAAACAAAAAAGCTTTAAAAAAATCAATAATGCTGATGTGAGCCTTGAGAGGAAGAAACAGACAGATAGACCAGCCATTCTTGGTCAGAATGCTATGCATGCCTGTGATTAGAACACATCACAATCGACCATATTTCGTCATAATTTGATAATCAAAGCTAACAGATGTTAACGTTTACAGTTGATCTTCATTATTGGACAGATTTCGATATTCAACAACGCATTGAAATTTTTAGGAAACTTCTTAAATAAATCCTCTAGATGAACGGCTTCTCAGATAGATTTTTTTGATATACAAAAAGTATTTATTTATTTTCAAAAAGACCACTTAAAAATTTAAAAATAGTCTTTAAAAATTTAAAAATGATCACTGACGACGAGTTTATTGGAAGTTTGACTCAGAGAATGGGTCGTATCTAAATACGATAAATGGTATGAACGGGCCGCATATACCTTTCATACATATGTAAACACATCATAGCTGTAGCAGTGAAGACAATGTTAGCCAAAATTGATTTTAGCTTCCAAGATATAGGTTCTAAAAAGAAAAGAGGGAGAAAGGTTAAAGCAAAAGAATGGTTTGTAAAAAGTATAAATTAAATTGATAATTGACATTTTATTTATTCATTTTATTTATTGATTATACTTATTGGTTAAAAAAAAATTAATTTTAATAAAATATTATATTTTTTGTATATAGTAGATAATTATTGTAAAAAAGTGTATTTTTTGGGGAAAAAAAATACTAAGCCATTTATAATTTTAGGGTTGATTAGACAAAAGTATTCCATTTAGTAAGACGTTTTGCTCCCCTTACTCCTCCACTTGGTCCTTCATTATTCACTGAGCTCATGAGTTTCGCATCTTAGTACCAAATAATATGATTGTAATTTTTGTGGATTTTAAAGAATTGAATAAGATCTCCACGCTCTTGCCTATCTTTTAGAGTTTCTAATCCCAAATTAGCTAATTTTGACTCATAATTCAAACATCTTTTTTGTGAAACAAGTTTTGTTGTTCGTCTTTATACCTTTCTTTTGTTCAAGTCTAGATATATCCTTTAAGTGACTTACTAGCTCAAGTAAATCATTTATGAAGATCCAGAATAATAAGGGACCAAGACTTGAACCTTGTGGAACCCCACTTAGCACATTAACCCAATCAGATTCTTATTTAAAAATTACTACGCTTTGTTTCCTTTCTTGAAGAAAATTTTCGAACCTCGTCAAAAGCTTACTGTTAAATCCAAAAATCTTTAACTTGATCTTTAGGAGCTTATGCGAAACGCGATCAAACACCTTCGAGAAATTTAAAAATACTACCAAAGCACTGAATCCTCTACTCAAAGATGATATCTACAGTTTTTAGCAAGTTGGTTACAAGTAGGATTTAGCATGCATAAAGCCAATAATTTGAGTTCCAATCAATGCCTTATCAATTCATCTCTTATTAGCTTCTCCATTATTTTTATTATTACCTATAATAGCGGTATTGGACGGTAGTTTACAGAATTTGTTTTACCACCTTTCTTTTTTTAATTTATAATTTCAACAATAATTTCAAATAAAAAAGAATTTTTGTCTAAAAATAGAAAAATAAGATAATGATAATGTAGAAGGCTTGAATTTAATCTTTAGCATTTAAAATATTTTGATTGTTTTATTTATGTGAAAGAAATTAAATTTCTAAGAAAAATTATCAAATAAATTAGGATCCTATGACGGCAAATAATCTATAAAAAATTTTTAAATGACACTCAAAATAGGGCGAATCTGATCGCTATACAACAGTCAATTGGTTTTGCAGCTATAATTTCAATCTTGGTTGTTTTTCGTCAATCGATGGATTTTAAGCATTAATTATAAACATTAAATTTTTAATTTTTTTCAATATGCTACATTGCTTTTATTGAAGGTCGAGAATTAAAAAGAAAAACCTGGAAATTAAATGAAATAAATACTGATGGAGAGCATCAAATTAGTAATAGATATAGATACAAAGTTTAACATTTTTTTCCTGAATTAAATTAATATTTTATTTTAGTTTTTATGCAAAGAATAAATACGCTAAGATCATAAGTAAAAAATTAATTCAAGAATGATCTTAATCCAACTGTAGGGTACTACATCAAATAATATCCTGGTAAAATGTTTAAAATAAAAAGTAAGTTTAGAATTAATATTAGAAATCGAAAAATATATTTCTAAATGTTCAAATTATGCTATAGCACTAAAATAGATCCTTTTCTTTTCTTCACAAGCAATGATCCTTCTGAAAAACTGTTCATCAATGGGATTTTTTAGCAATCAATCAAAGGCCGAAGGGATTTTTCGACCCATTTTATTTGATTCCTTTTTTTCTCTATATAAAAAAATTATTAAATAATTTCATAATATTTTTGTTTTAATATATGATTGAAAAAAAAAATCATAAAAAATAATTAAATTTATTGAATTAAAAAACAAATAAAGGAAGTAACAAAAGGAGTTCAAAAGACCTCTACGGCCTTTTAGTTTTAAGTAGATTAATCAAAATTTAAATGCGTCATTAAACAGCTAAAAAAGAGGAATATTATATAATGGGCGATATTTACTTTGGTGAATGGTCCAAAGACGTGTCTTAGCATCAAATAAATTTTTGATACACAGGGGTCGTAAATTTGGCGTTAGCTCAGAAATTACCATCTCTTTAAGCCTATTTTTCTAAGAAATCATACTTTCAAACCCTACATTTGGGCATATATTCTGAAAGAAAATTAAATTTCATTCAAAACTAAAATATTTTTAAAATAATTTTAGAAAAAGTTTATCAATTTTTACCCCAAAAAAGAGTAAAAATTTAACCCTTTTTTAAATATTTTTGTATCTAGTCCTAGGGGATTCAAATGACCTTCCTGTTTTTACGCAAATTCTGAAACTAGAAAAAATTTTGAACAACTTGTTGGTTTTACTTTTTTTTTTATTTTTTCTTTTATTTTCCTAAAAAAATCGTTCAAAAATTAAGTATTTTCATAAAAATTCAAATTTTTTCTTAATTTTTCTTAATGCTTGCATAAGTGAACAAAATAAAAAAAATTTAATATTTTTGAATCTTAATTTTGAAAAGGTGTTTGTCAAATTTTTTTTTTCAAAAATTTTTTTGTCAAAAGTTGTGTTGCGTAATGAAAAATTATGTAAGAAACAGTAAGCAATATTGGGATTATTTTATATTCTCAAATTAAAATTATTTCAAAATTTTGGAAAAAAAATCAATTTTTTCATATTTTAACCAAAAACCTCATTTTTTTTCGGCCGTATGCGATCTTTGAATGATTTTATTAAAAGTATGTAGTAGGAATTTAATGTAAGATTACTAAAACTGATGTAAGATAACATAAAAAATAATCTAATTTATCCAATTCTGGACCTTGTATAAAAACACTATATTTTTTTATTATTATTCAGTTATTAGACTTTTATTTTGATTTATTTAAAAATTTATTCAAAAATAATAATATTTGTATTTTAAATGGTTTACAATATCAAAAAAAAATTAAAAGTTTTTTTTTTAATTTAAAATTTTGAATAAATGGCTAACAAAGATAAAAATCCAATTTTTTAAAACTTAAAGTCTTGATTGTGAACAAAACAGGCTTTTTTTTTTATTTTTAACTTTCTATCAAAGTTTTACAAAGCAAAGATTTGGGAGGATTTATGTTTTCCCCGATTGATGAGAAACTACACCAAACAGGACTAAAAAATGTTTCAAAATAAAGTTCATTTTTTAAAAAAATCAACTTGTTTTGAAGACTAAAAAATTAGAATATATTAGCAACACAAAAAAAAATAAATTAAACTCCGGGACAAAAACAAAAACACAACAACTTCTCTATACAAGCTGACACTGGGCGCGTGATTCTGAACTTTATTCCGATTGAACTTTTATTTACAGGTGTTTTTTTTATTGTACAAAAACCTCATGTCCTAAACAATCGGAAAAAAATCGAATCAAATGTAATACATTTTAAAGAAAAAGACTAAAACATTCATGTGATAAAATTAAGCCTGGGCACTTGTTTGAGTGTTCAAGGCGTTAGACTTTTGCTCATTTTTTACTGTTTGATTTGGAGTTATTGATCCGGTAGCATTTGAAAATTTAGTCTGAGAATATTTGACAGGTGTTGAAGTAATTGGATCGATAAGCTGGCTGGAGTACTGATTAAGCAAAAATGGAAATGATTGCGTTAGACTGTTTGAAGAACTAGCTTGTTGTTGATTTTGGAGCATTAGCAAGTTTTGAATGAGAGCGGTTGTTTGATTTTTGCAGTTTAAATGAGACGAAGACTGGCCTGTTGCGACAGCTGAAGATGGCGATGTGGAAGTTGATGTTGAATTTGCAGATGATTGCTGTAATATTTTGGACCCATTATGCAACAAATTATTTATATTTAATGGATTTATAGAAGTGGGCGAATTTTTTTTCATCAAATAAGGCTCTTTGATGTATTCATTTTGTAATTGATAAAATTTTAATTGGCATTTAAGTTGTTCATTTTCTGTATGTAGGTTCAATTTGTGCTTTAAAATAGAAAGCTGGTTTTAAAAATTTGAAAAAAAAAAAATTTTTTTCAATTGAGTTTTAGAAAACATCTAATTTTATCAACTATTCTTGGCTGATAAATTCGAAAAAAAAAATTTTTTTTTTCTTTTTTTCAATGTGAAATAAATGCTTAAAAATTTGAAAAAAAAAAAAAAAATTTTCAGTTTTAGTTTTAGTTTAAGTTTTAGAAAACATCTAATTTTATCAACTTTTGTTTAATATTTGAATAAAAGTTACCTCTTCTAGCTCATTGATATACTTGTTTTTAACATAGTAGTCGTTTATTTTGTCCAAATAATAGACTTGCATTTGAGTGACCATTTGCTTTAAGCGTTCGGCACTCTCTTTATTGGGCACACTGTGCTGAATTTCATTGAGAATAAATTCTAACATGTTAAGCTCAATGTTATTCGAACTAGATGAAAAAATACTTGTTGGATAATTTTGTTTGTTCAAACACTTGAGCATATTATAGTAGGCTACAGAGTTGGCTGTCTGATTGAGCTTTGACTTTGAGGCTTTGTGCGTCGTCGATAGCAACGAATTCGATTGTATTACTAAATTCGGTTGATTGGGAACTAAAAGACCTGAATCGGTCGTTTTAGTAAGCAAGTCGTTTAATAGTTTGTGTTCAGTTGTTTTTTTGAAATGATTGTTCAAATCACTTAGAGATTTTGGCGAGCTCTTGTAAACTTTGTGCTCGGTGGTGGAAAACTTTTGCTTGAACATTTCAAATTCCTCTTGAATTATAAGCAATTTTTCTTTGTCCTTTAGCTCGTTTAGTTCTTTGTTGGCATTGGCAGCAATGTTGTCCTTATTGCTGATCTTGACATCGGCTAGAATATTCTTCTCCTCGATGGCCTGGCTGGTAGCTAGTTTAAGATAGAGGCGCCAGTTAGTCGAATCGAAGCCCCAGTGACGCGTGCATGTTTCATTTTTGTGCGAGTGGCAGACAAAATTTTTAGGCGAGTAAAGCTTGCGACAAGTATCGCACTCGATACACGCAGAATCGTGTCGCGTGTACATGTTTAGATGAATGTGACCCTGGGTTTTGCCAAAGCATTCGTGAAAAACCTTTAAAGTGGTTGGAGTGTGCGACGCAGGCGACGACGAAGTGGAGCTTGGCGGAGTATCGAACGCAACTTTTTCAGACAGACTTGAGTCCATCAAATAAGCACATAGTCGCTCCGAGTTGGTCTGGGTCAGCAGGCCACAATTGGGAGCCCCCGCTGGTAACAATTGGTTCCTTTTTAGTATGTCTAACTGCTTGGGCGTCGACTCCAAACACGCAATAGACAACTTCTGACAAGCTGTGTTTATTTCCTGTACTGAAAAGTCTTTCAGTATTGTATTTAGTATGTCGTGAAGACAAAGTCTTTTTTCTCCACCGACAATGAAACAAGATATGCGCTCGCCGTGCAGCAATGTGTCCATTAGTTGACTGGTGTCTTGATCTGCTTGAATGCATTTTAGAAATTTTAAGCTTGACTTGAAATTTTTTTTCTTGCCTCTTTTCTCGGCCGTCACTTCGGCCTCTTTGTCTGATTTTCTTTCGATTTCAGCTTGAGCGGCCGCCGCTGCAGCCACATTGGCTATCAAAGACAAACTATTCGTCTCCTCTTTGGCTTGAATGTTCAAATCGAGCTGGCTCGGCCCGTTTATGGAATTGCGCGATGACAGCTGATAGATTTTGAGAAATTTTTTCAGTCTCGGCTGCATGCTATCGTACTTGTCGTGTTGAACTTCGATCTCATTGTGTTTAGCTCTTTTGGCTAAAGAATCGTCCGCAGACGAATCTCGTTTCAAGCAAGCGACCTCTGACTCGCATATTTGTTCATTTTTAGCAGCTTCGTTTATCATTTTTTCAAATAAATATAGAGTAGACTGGTTGGTTGCTTATTTGAATAGTTATATCTCTCGCTTTGAATACAATGAGAATAGAACTATGTTAAAAGTTATTCAAAACTTGTTGCTTCTTGTTCTTGGTGTATAGGAGAATTAATTTTTATCGTTTTTTAATAAAATTTGATATTTTGTTAAACTATTATTAACAATGGTTAGCAATGCCCATTTATGTTGTTGTTGTTGTTGTTTTTTATTTCGGTTTTTTTTGTGTCTAAATAATGAGAAAAATTGACAATTTATTCTAAGTCGAACACAACTCTCTCAGACATAATATGGCAATTCCCTTGAATCTGAATGAGATGATGAAAAAAACACAACAAAAATCAATATTTAAATTTTGCCATTTTTTGCGTCACACTTTTTAAATTAAGTCTAGCCTTAATCCTACTAATTTATGAATAAAAATCTAAGTCAAAATGCACTTTGATCAGTAAAGATTAATTACCTGAGTTTTTTTAGTAAGTTTTTCTAAAAATGCTAACAAAAATAAAAAATAGAAGAAAATAAATTATGTATTCAATTAGACAGTGCGCACCCATTTTTATTTATTAAATTGCGTACATAGAACAAAAAAAAATAGAAAAAAAAAATTACGACTAAATATTTGCCTAAAGTTTTAATCAATTAGAGAAATAAATAGTTTGTTTGACTCAGTCTAGAGAGGAATCTAATAAACCTTTGAAAACTGGAATAACTGTTATTTGCTAAGCACCAGGCACCCTTGGGCGCCATTTAATTATTCTTAGCCCACATATTATGAATGCTTATGCATCAATTATGCATTCATCTAATATAGCAAATTTCGGTAAAATAAAGCACAGTTGGCCAATTTAAACTATTCTATTTCTTATAATTTTATCTTGAACGAAAAAAAGGGGGATTCTTTTAAGCGAACTAGAGACGAGCCATATCGACTCGACATTAAATTATAATTTTGTTTTTCATTGCTAACAAAATATAAAGACATAGATGATCATTTTTAGACGTATGATAATGAGAATCACTAAATAAACATAATTTATTTGAGTTAATTACGTCGACGACGACAGTCTACTTAATTGTCATCGATCAAGTACATAAATGATGAAAGGTCAAGCAAGCTTAATACAACAAATATCGAACTAACTTACCTATTTTTTGAATTCTTCTGGCCTTGAATATTTATGCTAATTTATGAAAATTTAACTTTTTAACGTCCTACTAAATTTTATCATATTTTGTAACTCAATTTGGTTATTTATATTTTTTAACGAAATAAAAAATATGACTAAAAAAAAATTTTTTTTTAAGTGTTCATTTTTATTAATTTTTTTTTTATCCGAAATTTATTTGATATTTTCCGAGCATCCTTTGTTGACTAAGAAAAAACTAAATTATAATTACCTCTATTAAAGCGTGAGTGAGACAATAGATCATTCATAGTAATATAGAAAAACTAAATTTAAATTATTGAGGAGCCGTTCTCTCTTCATAACTTAGGATGTAAGTAATTTAGCTGCATTTTATCTTTAAAAAACAAACGACTCTTTTATCTAGAAATGCGAAAAGGCTTGCTATCAATAAGTATTATGCCATTTTATGTGTATAAAAAGATATTAAGCACATGCTTCAAAAAAATAATGAACGCTTGATCAATATGTCGAACAATAAAGCATAATAGAAGCAATGCAGCATATTTTGCTTCAAATCAAGCAAAACTAATAAAGCCTGTCGCTTTTTCTTTTTTTTTTCTAATTGAACAGACTCGTTATACATGACAAATTTATTGAATTTGGGTGGAAGACTAATGTTCAAATGTGTAATTAAAAGCTATTGTTAAGAGATGAGAATGTTTCGTAAAGCTAATTAAAATCGTTTTTTTTTTCTGAGGAGTATCTTGTGCATGAAAACGAGAGAAAATGCTAGAAAAATCGATATCAGTGTCACTGCACTAGTATTTTTTATTCAAAACAACAATACTTTAAACTAATAAAAATAAAAACTAACCATGAAAAACCGTGCAATTGTATTAGTATCCATATTTTCTAAGAATTGTTTGTTATGTAGTCAAGCCATTCGTACACGTAACTAAAACACTGTCAAATTCAGGATTATGAACGGACTTGAAAAACAAAATTTTGACACTGTGCGTCAAATAAATACGACACTTAGAGGATTTGCCAAAATAATGAAAAAAAAATACTATTACGCAATTTTTTCTAATGTTGTTGTTGAATTATAATGAATTTAGCTTTGGACAAAATTTACAACACAACAACAACAAAAAAAGCTACATAAGTATGTTTGCCTAGCATAGTTTTTTGTTTTTTTTTTTGTTTTTTGAGTTTAGATATTTCGCTAATATTTGATCATAAAATAAAATAAATTGAATGCATACTTCTAGAGTCATAACAATATTTCAAGTTTTGTTCTTCGTGGTGCAATTGTAATAATAGTAGTCATAGTTATTGTCTATGAAAAAAAAACGCATATTTAAATTATGAATGAACCCGGAGAGCAACTAGAATAGAAGAGAGCTTTTATTTCAAAGCAATTATTGGATTTAAATGAAATTCTAGTCGAGACTCGTTCGCATAATATTATTCTTGATTGTGTAATCTAGCTTAATTAATTTGCCTAGAGATATTCATGGCCGCAACGCGGCCCCCGAAAGTTCTTATTCTATAAATAAACTCAACAATTGCTAACTCAAAAATAAACTAGTTGTATGTAATTTTCCCTCGCACTATGTATTCTAGAGCAGCACTAGCTAAAAAACATCGGCTTTATTCAATATTACGCAATTTTGTTTACTAACAACAAAACAAAACGCTAAGTGTAAATAGCAATTCGTCTACTTATTAAATATTATTAGGATGACTTGATATTGAACAAATTAACATTGAATTCATATGAGTTAAATTAAATATGTAAAAGAGTATTATATATATAAATATATCAATAACAAAAACAAAAATACAGATCAAGTCTTAAATATAATACTTAATAAACTTTAAAGCTAACAAAAAGAAGGTTGAAACTACAAATTGAGACAAAATTCAACAAAAAAAAATTTAAGTCTCTTTCAAAATGTTAAAATAAATCAATTTTTAATTAACATGAGGATTACAATTATTTATTTTAGGTAAAATTATCATTTTTAATTTAAAAAGTTTTGAATAATTTTACATTGATTGCTTCACTGTATTGAACATATGACTGACAATAAATTACTTTTGAAATATACTTTGTAAATCTTTAATTTAAATAAAATGAGCTTTAATAAAAATAGATCTTTAATGATTATATTGAATTAGAATAAACAACTGATGAAATAAATGTTCTGATCTGATTTATAAAAAAAAATAGAACTAGTTTTAGAGCAAAACAAAAAAAAAAAACAACAAACATTTATTTAATTTTTTTCTACAGAAAGTAAAATGTAATTGTTTACATTAATTTCATTTTTCATTATTGATTTTCAAGTAAAAATTTTTTCAACTAAAAAATTAAGAACTATTATCTTAAGAAAAAGATTTTATTTGTAATTAATTGAAAAGTTGTTAATAGACCACTTTTTAGAATTTCTTTTGTCTTTTAGTGAAATTAAATTATTTTCAATGCTTGTTTTGATTGCTAATCGATTCACGATTTAGATCTAGAAAAGCTTTTAAACTAAATAGAGACAGGTGTATAAGCATGGAACCGAATTCTTCTTTTTTTTTTTTTCTATTTCAATTTTTATTAAAATTTTGTTCAAAGAAAAAACTAACATCTGCTCCTCTCAAATATGAAATAAGCTAGCATTGATATTGTTTAAATACTCGTGGCTTATTTCAAAATATTTCAATTAAAGAAAAGCTCTATGGCCAATTCAACAAAATAGTTCAAGGACCAGCTGTTTAAATTCCGAATTTTCAAATAGCTGATAAAATTGTGTCTTCATTTTATTTATGTTTATGTTTTTTTTGAAAGCTTTTAATTAAGCAGATATATTTTGCGTAAAACTCTATTAAAAGACATCAGGTTCTAATTTGCAAATAACCAAATTTACACAAAGCTTTAAAATTCTAGCATATTTTGCTTCAGAGTAGCTATTTTTTTCATTAAAAGACCCAAAGTTTTGATTGAAAATCATGATTTTTTTAGTATGTGGTTTCCGTTTATCTAAACGCTAGTCTAAATTAAAGTCATATTCTCATATAGTATATTATGCAGCAAGCGAATGATTAATCGATTCATTCAAAAAGCAGCAACAGTTGTTTTTTCTGTATTCCCTTCTATATTTAATTAATATTTTTTCTTCTAAAAGCTGACACATTTGACTACAATAACAGAGTTTTTTTTTAAATTTAATTTTACGAGAGTGTTTTCTCATTCACCTTTTAAGTTCAACCTTAAGCAGAAATTGTACACAATAAACAAATTTTAATGTTAGAATGAAGATAATGAACATGAGAGTGATGCGAATACTGGATTTATTCAATTCAAAGTTTAAATGTGTAATTTGCCGTAAGCGTCTACGATACAAAGCTGATGAAATAATGCACTCGGAAATTATTCACAATCAAAGCAATAGAACAAATGGCTGTCCCTTTTGTGGTCAAATATTTCGATCATCATTTATTCTAAGAAAGCACTTAATGAAAATTCATCTGGATGAAAGGCCATATAAATGCCGCATTTGTGGAAAAAAATTTTCCCAATTTTTTCATTTAAAGAAACACTGTAAGACACATTTATCAATAAAAATGCCTTTTTACAACATGATTGCCTATGAAAATTCTAAAATTGAAGCTATAACTAGAAAAAATCAAAACAATGAGCAATTTTTTATAATTGTTGGTGTCAATTTAAATAAATGTGGTCAATGTAATTGCAATTTCATATCTGGCTGTGAATACTTGATTCATATTTGGACAAAACATATGAAAAGTGACTGCTTTACGTGCTGGCAATGTCGGTGTAAATTCCCGTCTTCTGAAGATCTCCTGTTTCATTTAGGCGAACATGTAGATGAGAAAATATTCAAGTGCTCACTATGCCTGAAAGAAAAAACCATTTATTTCAGCACATATGAAAAAGCCCAAGATCACTATTTAGAGTATCACCATAAACCAAAGTACAAGTCTTCTTTCAAACTAATTTGCTACATCTGTAATGAATACATTAATGAAACACAAATTTCCAGTCACTATAAAAACTGCAATCCAAAATCAAAATTTGATTTTGTTTGCACAGATTGTAATTTAACTTTTAACGACAAGCACTTATTTGACTTGCATAAAATACAGCATAAATTTTTAAAAGATCAAGCTAGCAATTTTAATAGAAGCTATCTAATTGACTCTTTGATCAGTCCAAATCAAAATGCCAAAAATGTAACCAGTCTAAAAATTGATGATATTGCTTTGAGAATTTTGTCAATGAAGCAGAAAAAAATTGACTTTGAAAGAGAAGAAACTCTGGTACAATATTCACCATTTTTGATTCATCCTTACGAGAAATGTCCAGCTAGCTTAAACAATACAACAATTAAATTGCCCAGTGCAAGACATAACTTTCCCATCGAGCTAACCAAATTTATGTTTGAAAGAAAATATTTGGATGATCAACTTTTATTGAAAGAAAATTTAAGAAAATTTTCTTTAAGCTATTTGAATCAAATAAATCCAGTAAACCAATGTGAACTATGTGGATTTTCGTTTAAATCAATTTATGAGCTAAGCTCTCACAAATTCTTGCATTTTACCTCAAATAACAAACGACCATTACGTTGTCACTTATGCTTGGTTACATTTTCAAAGATTGATCAACTTAAACGTCACATGATTGTGCATCAAGTAAAAGAACAAGACTCCGTTTGTCAAATTTGCTTTTCATCTTTTTCTAGAAAACAAGACCTTGACCGTCATTTACTGTTTCATTCCAAAAAATAAAGCTCTAAAAATTATTAATTTCTTTATTTTTTGTTATCAATTTAAATTTCATAAATATCATCGAAACACCATCTGTTACATGTTAAAATATTCTTTACTTTCACTGCATGCTCGAAAGACATGTTCTAAGACTTGATTTTAGTGTAAAATTGAATTTTTTTTTTTCAAAAAACCAAAAAATCAAAAAATTATTTTTTCTAAATTTTATTCTTTTGATCCAAAGTTTCATCAAATACATTATTTGAGATACTACTTAGAAATTTTTCTCAAAAATTTATTTAAACTAAAATCTTGATTTCAAAGTATGTTTTGGCGCAACATAGGCCAAGTTGCGTTTTGGTTTTTGATAGAGCATGACTCAGAGCAACAACTTCAACATTAGTCCCTTGAAACTATTTTAAACTGTTGATGAAAAACAAGAAAAAATTTATTCATCTTTTGTTTGCTTCACTCGCCAGGATATTTCATTAAAGATTCTGAATTAGAAAAAAAAATTTTAAAAATAATGAAATTTTTTTTCTTAATTTTTTCTAAATTTTTGACCAAAAAAAAACTCGGCTTTTAATTTAAGGCTTAAATATGCATCTTACAAAAGAATTTTTAATTATATTTCAAGATGATCAGACTGGTTTTCGGTCAGTTCATCTTCATATTTTATACAACTTGAGCCTAAAGCTAATGACAAAAAATTTTTATGCT
>PJRA01000220.1:615036-631720 GCA_016987375.1 Brachionus koreanus
TATTATAAAATTATTTTATCTTCATTGAAAAAAAGTATTAAAAAAGATTTAATTAAAAGGGTCAACAAAAGTCATCCGGTTTTTGAGTGTTAAATTTTTAAGCTCCCAAATTTCTACTCAAATTAAAATTGCATCCTCAATATGATCTACCAGTAATTTTGGAAACAAAAAAAATGAAAACACAAATTTTATATGATGTAAATTTTGTTAATTAAAAAATATTGTATTTAATACACAGACAACCATAATTTAATCGACATAAAAAACGGTTTTAAACTAAACAATAAATTAAGAAAAAAATGTTTTTTCAAAAAAAAACTTTTAACACAATCAAAAACTTTAACCTCAATGTATCTATTCCTTTAATTTAATAGTAAATTCTGTTCTCGCAATCTCCTAAAAAAGAGAACATGTAAAAATAGAAACTAAATTTATAAGCTCAAAGTTTTACATTATTATTTGTATCTAATAAAACATCCCAAACGTCACAGGCAAAATTGTTCAAGATAGAAAGTAGTTTATTGATATTTTCGTCATTCATTTGATCATTCTCCATCTCAAAGTCATGTGGTGGATAGTGTTTTTTGAACGATGAATAACTGCTCCAAACAGTCATTGAACTTTTTGCTTTTAGATAAGCTGACTTGTGAAATTTAAAATTGGCAATTTCAAATCCATTTAAATAACTAATAAGCTGAAAATTTCCAATTTCTACTTCCGAATCTGTTGTGTTTGCTAAGCGAATACATTTTTTATTAAAGTCATGTTCAAAAATGTCTATTTGATTAGACTTAATCATATTTTCTGCAAAATCAGTTTGTACTGATACACTTGAAGTTGGACTTATTAACTCCAAATTACTAGAAATCAATCTATATATTTTACGAATGTCTGAAGAAATAGTTTTGAGACTTTTAATTAAAGCTAAATGCGACATTTTACATAGATTGTTTGATTTTTTTTTAGATTGTGTCTTGGATTTTTTTAGCACTTTATCTCTATTCTTCGCCTCGAATTTGAACTGGTCATAATCAACTAACAAATTGTTATATTTTAAACTTATTTCATTAAGTTCTCTTTCTAAGTGTATTTTTTGTTCGAGTTGTTTTATCATCCAGTTTAATTGCAATTGTTTTGAAGAACTATTGTTGACGAGTTGAAGAATTTCTTCCAATGAATTATCACTCAATTGTCCATTTGCTTTAGAAACTTGAGGAATATCAAGTTCACTCATTTTTTGATTTCTATTTAATTTGAAATTAGTATGATGTGATTTTGAGTTGAATAGATTTTTAAGAAATGCTTTATAGCTGTGAAATTCTTAGACTAATGAAGCAATTTTAATTGTCTTGAAATATAAATGGATGAATAAAAAGCTAAATTTTCAATACCTGATTGCAAACATTGATTTTTTCAATAGCAAATAAAATTTCAAGTTTATTCATCAAAAGAGCTTTTTGGTATTTTTTTTTATAGAACTAGCGGCCAAGCATAAAGTAACAAAAAGAGAAAAATTTTTTTTATTCTATTTTTAGGAGGTATGATTTTTTAGCTTGAAATTTTTTTTATTCTAAAAAAATTGATCAAATTTTAAAATTCAAAAAAAATTTTTTTTAAATTAAATATTATTTTCTCGATCACTGATTAGAATTTAAAAAAATAACTTGATACTTTATTTATTAATCGTAATAGAAAATTAAACTATTTACATAAAAAAATAAAAAAAAAATTATTCTAAATTTGGTGCTGAAAAATACGATTTTTTATTTAATTTTATACAAACTATGCATTAATTTTTTCTAAATATTCTTAGTTGTTTTTCGGTCAAAGTGCTCAAATAAAAATTATCCTTGTAGCCAAAAGGATAAATGTCCAAAATGTCATTTTGATTGCTTAGTTTGCAGCATGTCTCACCATTGGTTACATCCCAAATAATGGCACTTTTGCTCGACTCGCAAGGAACACTTGCATAAAGTTGAGACTCTAAGCAAAACAGTCTAGATCTAGCAAGCATCTTTTGAACCCTTGATCCATTATAGCTTTGAATGTAATTCAAAGCATAACAACTTTCAGTTGTTTCAGGATTATTTTTTTTCAAAAATTCATATACTATGTGTCTAACAGTTGGATATTTTTGCGTGGGTCTAGTGCTCACAAGTACATGGCCCGTGTTTGTTTCAATTGAACAGCTCATTATATTAGATTCCATTAGCAAAGAGTGACATGTAAAATCCTCGCTTGATTCATGACTTTCGTAGAAAGCTATTTTATCTAATTGAGCCACAAGTAGTCCTGGTTTGGCAAAATTTTCACTCCTAGGAACATAGTTTAGA
Organism: Brachionus koreanus; assembly: GCA_016987375.1. Taxonomy (NCBI): domain Eukaryota; kingdom Metazoa; phylum Rotifera; class Eurotatoria; order Ploima; family Brachionidae; genus Brachionus; species Brachionus koreanus. The sequence continues at coordinate 617,370 of PJRA01000220.1, forward strand.
TTGCACACTGGAGAAAAACTGCTCATGTCAGAATTGAGAATTTGCACATGTTTATCTATTTTACGACGATCGAATAGCAAAACATGACCATTCGCTAGGCCTGCATAGAAATAAAATGGATTGTCTTGGTTGAAAACACAGCTCCATATAGGATGCGGACATTCGTAGCTGTGTATGGGTCTATTTGATGTTATGTTGGTCAATTTTATTGTTTTATCAAGACTACATGTTAACAATATCTCGTCGTTATATTGGGAACAAAGAGACATGTCTCTGATCAATTTACTGTGAATTGGAACATATTGAGACAGTTTGTAATCTAGAAAATTAATTTTTTTGATTCCGAAGCCCGGAAACATTGGCGTATTAGATGGCTGTGAGGCTAGCAAGGCCAAATTTCTTTGACTAAAACTTAGAACACGACAGCCACCATTGGCATTCTTTTAGGAAATAAATAATTTCTAAATATTAAAGTAAAAATTTTTAAAAAATTTTACATCCGTCAATTGAATCATTTTTTCTTGGCTAAAATTCATCTTATTTGTTTTATCAGATAGCAAAATTGATCGTTGAGTTGAAGTATTATTATGGTCATTTCCGACAGAATTAAATTTTTCCATTAGCGTGTTGTATCTTTGCTGCAAAATAGACAATTCATCACGAACTAATTGAAATCTCAATTTAAACTCAGATATTTCAATTTCGGATTTTTTTCTCAATTGTTTTTCATTTTCTAAATCTTTGAGAGCCTTTTCCAGTTCGGATGTGTCAATGACTTTAATAGACTTGGCATAAATGCGCCTAATATCACTTCGTTTAGATTGGCGATTGCACTGAGGACCTTTTTTTTTAAATAAGAAAAAAAAAATAGTTTTTTTCTTCAAGTAAAAAAAAATTAAACTACATTTAGGAACATTTTTTATCCAACGTTCAATGCATGCTTCGCCAAATAGATGGCCACATTTCAAACAAACTAAACGATGGGCTCCTGAGTTTGTCCATGGTTCAAGGCATATTGAACACGTTTCTTCTTCTACTGCTTCAGATTCTTCGTTTTCCTTGTTGTTTGCTTTAGAGTCTTTGATATTTGAGTCAGAATTAAGACGCGGTATTTTAGCTCTTAGTTCATTGAAAGAATCATCATCTTCTCCGTTCTCTTCTTCCTCATTTTCATCTAGCTCTATAACTTCGTCTGGCTCCTGATTTACCAAACCAAGTTCATTTGAATCTGAATTAGTTGCCGAATTACTGAGAACACTTCCAAAATTTTGACCGAATGTAAATAAACTCATTATTATAGGATAAAACAAAACTACATAATTTTAAAGTTAACTCACACTTACGGAAGGTTAGTTATAAAAATCAGAAAAAAAATGATTCTTTTAAACTATATTAGCATAAATTATTTATTGCAGCTATAATAATAATCTATCACAAATAAGTGTAAAAAATTTGAATGAAAAATTTTTATTTTCAACAATTCGGTTGATATTTTTTTTATTAATAAAAAATTAAATTAAAATTTTGAATATTTATTTGTTTTTATTTATTTATATGTGTCTGTTGCAATTACACAAAGTGGTAGGATATTCAATATATCTTGATTCGAAACTTTCATTATATTCTTTGTAATACACCTCACGTATCACTTAAAATCTTTCGATAGCAACATCTTTTCAATCAGTTTGCTTGCTGTACATTATGGTATTTAGTGCCAGCACAGGCAGACTGATAGCGTCTGCGTTTAAGTGTTGTGTCTCTTTCCTATGGACAATCTCAAAATCATAAGCTTTTAAATAGATAGCCATTTAGCGTCGCAATGAAGAATAAATTTTTTATTCCAAACCGGTTGTCTAAGGACAGGTTCTAATGTGTGAGGATGGCTTTCAGTTTTCGAACGATTCATGTTGAGGCTTTCCCCATTCGAATTTAAAATCTTTTTTAACCAAGTCATACAATGGTTTTGCAATTTTTGCAAAATCTTACGAAGATTCTATAATAACTGCATAATCCTAAAAAACATTGAACTTGTTTAACCTTTTTTGGAGGTTTTCTTTTTTTTATGGTCTCAATTTTAGAGGCATCCATTTCTATAGTTGATCCTGAAACTATATGACCAATAACCTTAACCTTTTTGGCGAACCATTCTCTGCAACCAAAATTTAATGAAGAATTAATCAATAATAACACAAATATACTTTTAGATAGTTTATTAAATAATTGTTCAGGCCTAACAATTTATGTATTTTTTCTTTCTCTCTAGTTATTAGAATCGAGTCGTTATTTATACTCATAAATTCGTGTTAAGAACATGGGCCTATAATTAAGACAAGATGTGAAATAGATGTCTTGTCTGCTTCTGAGGTACATGACAATCATATTAATTCTTATTTATACTTGTGCATCAGTTGAGATACTGATGTTTAAGTGATACATGAGGTGTATTACATCTTCCACTAGTCTAACAACTAATGAATAGGATGGCTAAATCCTGCCCTCATATATCTCTCACTAAACTCAAAAAGTCAATTCGAGATGTTGGAAGAGGTACCATATTTAATTTTATTTAATAGATCGGACAGCTAAATTTTGAATAACTTGTAATGTTTTAATGTTGGTTTCTGAAAATTAATTTAAACAAGGAAAAGAACAATGTAATATTGATCCTATCAAGGATTTGTGTTGGTTTCCAAATTTTTTAGCCTTCAAAGACAAAATGTTAAGTATTAAAATACATCGCTCTTTAAATCGTTTGTACTAGATGTATCTAGGAGTGTAATGTCTAAGAACTTAACTTTTTCATTACGATTTTTTACATTATATTTCAACTCAATCAAAAAGACCAAAGGTCAAACCCAATATAGGGATGATTGAGCCCATTTATTAAATATAAGAAAAAAAATACGATATTGAATAAAATAAAAAAAAATTATTAAGTTCCTGAAATTTTTATCAAAGTTACAAAAAATAGTACAAAATTTTATAAAAATTAAATTAAAAAATGAAAGATTAAACTGAAGATCATCAATTAGGAATTGGTTGATTAAATAATAAAAAAAATAATCAAATGTTTCAACAATGTAATCGTTAAATTTTCCTTTCGAAAGAACAAGGTAATCATTAGCATTCCTCAGAGCAAATGGAGTTTTAATTGTACAGTTTCTGATTAGACTATTTTTTAGACAATTTGGTAAGTTTTATGAGCAAATTGGACAAGACCCTTGAAAGTTCAGTGTTGAAAACAGACAATATTAAGCTCATTTAATCTGTTATTTAGAATTTTAAAATTTTAATTGATCTTTTCGTTAAGTAAATAGATAACGATTGACAATAGTCAAAAAAAAAGGCATTATAAATGATTCGAAAAATTGAAGCTTTATAGAATACAAAGAACAACTTTTTTATTGCATAAAGGTGTTTGTTTATTGATATTCTTAAACTTGTGACATATTGCAAGAATGTAAGCTTATTATCAATAATAAATCTAAGAAACTCAAATTTATCGACAACTTCAACATGTATACCATTAATTATAGTTCTGTGGGAAATATAGTTTTCTTCTATTTGAAAAAAAGCATTATTTTTGTTTTAGATTAATTTATATCTATTCGATTAAGTCTACACCTAGTAAACAATTTTTGAATCGATATTAGGAAAGAATTTATAAGTTCAGGCAGTTGTTTACCAGTTAAAATAAGAGTTGTATCATCTGCAAGTAATAAATTTTATTTAGGTTGCGGATTCGATCTAGACCAGGACATACTATTTCTATTAGCTTTTAAAGACATTTCAGATTTTTCACAACTTTCATCTGATTATACAAAGTGAAGATGAGAACTAAAATTTTTGGATATTTCCAAAGATCGGACTTTTTTGTCAATTAGATATTTAAATAGGGCCAAAGCACATATAATTTATTTATTTATCATATATTTTCAATTTTGATTAAAATGACAATTTTTTTTCTCCTTACAGGCTTGTTGTTGAGCATAGGTAATTACTTTTGATTTCCACTCAAGTTGATCTTTTGGCCTTAACCATTTCTTCATCCATCTGACTAATAACCTAATGGCCTCATCTCAGCTATTGATGACACTTGAAACTGAAAACCTTCAGGGTGGTTTTGGGTAGATAACAGGGATAAATAAGAAGATTAGTAAGAAACACAGATCAAAGATTGGAATCTAGAATGTCAGGAGCGAAACCATAAGGTGCGTCCAATCTGTCCTCGTCATGAAGAAATATGGTTTGGACATACTATGTATAAGTGAATGCAGATGAACAGAAAATGTTAATTACTGACCGAATATTTACCAAATAGAATGATTCAATTTAAATTTTAAAGCTGTATTTTTTTTCTTAATTTCATAAGAAAAAAATTTTAAAATAAATTTTCTGCTATCAGTTATTTGTCATAAATAAAGGATCAAAATTCACAATTAAGTAATAATAGGAAAAAAATTATTTGAATTAAGATCTAATTATTATAAATTATTCGCAATATCATATTCCAATGAATAACATTATTTATTTTTTAAGCCTATTAAATTTTTAATCAAAAAAAAAAAAAAATTCTAAAAATTAATTTCAAAATTTTGTTCTTTGAATGCACTTATATAAGGACTCATTTAGAATTTTTTATTTAAATCAAATTTGATTCACTTTACATGTCCTTTCATCAAGTTCTATTTTTGTAATGTTTTAATAAGAGATTATATGAATATTTTTTTCATACAAATTACTAATTTAAGTATTAAGTTCAAATAGAAATAAAATATCAACAATTTAATTTGTATGTACTCCTTAGATAATTTTAATTTTTATTTTTTTAAGGACATAAAAATTTGCCTAATTTTATTTATAAGTGACATAAAATAAACGAGTATTTCTAGTTAAATTCACTTATGATTATTTAAATATAAAAGGTTGATTTGCAAATTTTATTATAATGACTTCAAAATATTCAGCCATTTATTTTAGCTGTATGAAATACATTCACTAGAAAAAAATAAAATAAAATAAAATATCTTAGTTGTTAAAACTTATGTTTTACAAAAAAAAAAAAAAAAAAATCATGAGATATTTCTATTTTCTATTTAAAATTTAGAAAATTAAAAGTAATTATATATGATACCTATTTTAGATTGAGGTTTAAGTCTATTATGTCAATAAGCGTTAGCGAGTTTTATTCTGGTAAAAATGTGCTCATTACTGGTGGAACCGGCTTCATCGGAAAACTGCTAATTGAAAAGCTACTTTATTCGTGTGACAGCCTCAACAGAATTTATTGTTTAATACGCGAAAAAGATGGACACAATGCTGATGAACGTCTAAATGAGATTACGTCATGTAAAGTATTTGATAAACTAAGAAAAAAAGATCCAAATTTTAGAGATAGGTTATGTCCGATTAGTGGCAATATTTTAGAAAAAGATTTGAATATCTCCAACAATGTTCTAAATGAGCTAAAGGAAAAAGTTAACTTGGTCTTTCATCTCGCTGGCACTGCTGACTTAGACCTTGATGTCAAGTAAAAAAAAAAAAATTTTTTTTTAAATTTTATTTCTGCATGTTAAGAACTTCTTTATTGACAAACGTTCATGGCTTAAGACAAGTATTGGATTTGAGCAAAAATTTTAGCAATCTTGAGGCTTTTGTTCACATATCTTCAATTTACGCCAATTGTGATGAGTCTTTTATTGATGAGAAAATTTATGCATCCGACGTAGAACCTCAGAAAGTTTTAAATCTTCTCGAATGGATGGAAGACGACTGGCTAAAGCTAGGAACTAAGAAACTTATTGAAAATAAGCCAAATACATTTGCATACACCAAGTGGATTGGCGAAACTTTAATTGAAAAAGAGGCATGTGATCTACCCATAGTGATAATTCGACCTTCAACTGTCGGAGCATCATGGAAAGAGCCTTTTGCAGTAAAAAAAATTAAATTATTTTAAGCACTTAAAGAGAGAATAAATTATTCAAGGGATGGGTGGAAAAGTCAAGTGGTCCTTGTGACATATTCATAGCTGCAGGGCGAGGATATTTAAGATCGATGAAAGGCGAAGGCCAAGCTGTGCTAGATATAGTTCCTGTTGATGTAGTCGTTAATTTAATTATTTCCGCAGCGTGGAATAGGGCCATCAACACAAAAAAAAGTATCCTAGCTGATGAAAATAGCAAGTTTCACATTTATAATTGTACAACCGGTGGTTTGAATCCTTTTAGATGGGGAGAAATGGGTATGCCAACTTTAGTTGACTGAATGGCGAGAAAATTTAAATATTTTTTTTTTTTTAAGAAAATTTTGTTACTCAGTATTCGAAAAATACTCCTTTTGAAGGTGCATTTAGAAGACCAAATTTAACATTGACATCAAACAGTCTAGTTCATGATTACTGGGTGTTTATTAGTCATTTGTTGCCTGCTTACATGTCAGACCTAGGACTTACTTTGATCGGACAGAAACCTAGGTAAGCTCGAGTTTAGCAAATGTTTTTTCTGCATTTTTTTTTCAACCCATTTAAGAGTGGTAAAAGTTTATAAAAAAATTCACAAGATGCTAGGTTCGATTGAGTATCTGACAGAATTGGACTTGAAATGTAGCTATGATAGCATGATCGCATTGCGAAATAGTTCGCTTGAAAATGACTCACAAGTATAATTTATCTAAGACATTATTAAGAACTAAATGATGGCATTTTTTTACACAAAGATATTTTATTTTGACCCCAGAACCATTCACTGGCCAACATACATTGAAAATTATCTAATTGGAACTAAAAAGTATTTGCTAAACGAAGATTTGCATGGCGTACCGGCAGCTAAAAAGCATTTAAAAACTCTTAGAAACATTAGATGGTTTGCGAATATTGTCATAGGTGTTTTGATATGGCGTCTCTTGATTGCCAAGTCCCAACCAGCTAGAAATTTGTGGTATTTAGTGCTAAGTCTAGCCGCAAAATTTGTCAGATTTTTTCGCATTAGCTCCACAATGATCAAGCAATAAAACTAACTAAAATAATCACAAATATTTTATTAAATGTTGTTGTTTAAAATAAAAAAAAAAACATTTAAAATATAAACAAAATATATGAAACGATCAAAGACCATTTTTAAAAGAAATTAGTTTTTAATTCTAAATTTAAAATAATTTAATGTTATGTTTTATATGTCTAGTGCAAAATCGGAAGCAAAAAAAAAAAAACAAATTGCGATATTTTAATAATAAAAGCTTGAACAAAAATATTTGAACATTTCTTTTTTATTTCCCTAAAAATTTATTTGAGTTCCTGTCTGATTTCTTGGAAAAAGTACACTCTGTGAGTTTCGAAGAAGCGAAAAAAAAACTTGTTAGTTCGAGGGGGTATATGATAAGGATTAATAACAAAGCTTTAAGGCTTAGACTTTGCGGATGATCTGGTATAATACAGAAGAACATAATGCATTTGAGTTATTATTTTTATTTAATATATAATTTAACATATACGCGTGAATCTCCTTTACTATCAAATCTTGTTTGAATTTGCTTGTCATGAATTTAACAAATAAGCTGTTTAATCCATCTCCGATTGTTTCTAGCTGTAGGATTTTGTGTATTGATTTAATTGAGGTTTTAATTGGAAAACATTTAATTATTTTTAACAATTTGTTTTGGATTTTTTGGAGGGATATTTTTATTCTTGATGTTGCGACGCTCATTTTGATAAAGCAGTAATCGAATAGCGATCTTATCAATGATTTATGTATCGTTAAGTTCAACTTGATTGAGTTTGACCATCTAAAGCTGTTTATTCTTCTAATAAGGTTAGTTTTTGGAACCAATTTTTTTTCCAGATGTTCTATATGTGGCTTAAACGAAAGTTTTGGGTCAAGCTTGGTACCAAGGAAGATCGGGTTCGATTCTAATGTGATATCCTGGTTTTCGACTTTCAGGCTGAGCTTGTATTTGGTAAAATAGTTTTTTTTTCACCCGCAGTTGTAAACGTAGTGTGACATGTTTTGGATTTGTTGATGGTAAAGCCCCATTTGTTGCAAAATTGGTTTATCATGTCAATAGCAATTTGTAAATAATATTCAATTTCTTTTATTGATACACAGGTTATTCAGATGCATAAGTCGTCAGCATAAAGTGCATATGAAGTGAAGACACAAGATTTGATGAACAACGCTAAACTAGCCTGAATCAAAGTGATGAATTAGAAATTTGTTGATTGTTTTGCTGTCTGCTTGAAACTTTTTGAATATAGTAATTCAGGTTTGAAAAGTTAAAAAGGTAAAACCGTAAATTCTTCTTTGAACCGTAAATTTTAAATGACTTAAACTTTTCTTAAAAAAAAAACATATAAAGAATGTCTTTGTTAGTAAAAATTACCCCTTACAAAGAATATATATCTTTTTATTTCATTCAAACGACTAATCTTCCCTACTTAGCACTTATCCGTCTAAAATTTAAAAAGTTACGTTAAAGACTAGAATGGGTCAATTTTGACCTTAAAGTAATAAAAAGATCAAGAATTTCATAGTACTGTCTGTTGAAGATAATAAAAGTCGGTGTGTGGTCATTAATTACGGAGAAATTGAGCTCATTTAAAACTCTTTCTAAAATCAAACCATTTTCAAACAGTTTTCTCGAATGCATCCAATTTGTTTTGTTTTTGCGTTAAAATCGCCTCCAATTATAAATTTTTGACATTTTTTTGTAATATGTGTGAAAAGTTCAAAAGGAAGAATTTTGTTGGGTGGATTATGTAAAGGTTAAAAATGGAAAGTGGATAATCTTTAAGTCTAACTTGAATGCAAAGTAGCTCAAGTGAAAGATAATCGAAAGAAGAATCAAGTGTAAACTCGATACCATTCTTAATTAGAATTGCCACACCTCCACCTCTCTTATCGCGCGGCTTTACCACTGATTGATAATTTTCATCTTTATCTCATTGAGCAAGAGTATGTCAGGTGATTCCCTAGTTAAAAAATGTCCTAAAAGCTTAGCCTTACTGGGTAAATAATTCCAATTCCAATGGGTAATTACTAACCTGTTATTTGTTGGAGATTTTTATTTTATTTTTTCTTTCGAAGATAACATTTTAAAATAAAATAAAAGAAAATAAAAAAAAACAGATAGATAAAGGCATGTATTTTACGTGATGCTAAATTTATTTTTCTGCTACTAAAAAAAAATGATACTAATTTTATTTTTATTTCTTTATTTTTATGCTATTAAAAAAAATTAATTGATACAAATTATAAGAAAATGATATTAATTTTTATTGAATAAAAAACAAATACAAAAAAAGAAAAAAATGAATTGTTTTTAGATCTTTTGCTCGCAGGTTTACTTTGATCATTGATTGGGTTTTTGCGAGGTCTACCTCTCGGACGTTTAGCTGGGCAATTTTCTACTAAATTCAACACACTTGGCTCTGATTCGAATACACCATGAACGATATTTAGCTGCTCATTTGTTTGTTCATTTGACGTCGTTGGCGCTACAACTTGCTCTTGAAAATTTTGACCATTCTCAGATGCACGTTCTTGTTCATCTTGGAATTCAATAATAAACGAAAGTTGGTCTTCGTACATTTTCGTACATTGAAGTACATTTGAGCATTTCGATCTTTTGCTCAAAGTGTAGCAACTAAAAAAAACTCTTGTCGCCTTGATTTGAATTACCCTTACGCCATTTTTGGCCTTCAAACACACCTTTTAAGACTCGATCGGCTATTTCATAGTTGGTAAAACTAAAAAACGCAAAATAATTTCGGTTTTTTCCTCTTATTTTTTTGGTTGAGCTTCTTTCAAATCATCAGCATCTTGCAATGTTTCTTCGTTGGATTCAGCTTGGTTACGATGAGGAACAAATTCGTAAGAAATTCTTTAGACATTATTTGAATGAATAAAAACAGAAAAACAGGAAGTTTTTTATATTATTCCGAATTGACAACTCATTAATTTTCGATTCTTTTTTGATTCAGATTCCGACTGTCGTTTTTTTTGGACTTGAAGGCCAAAGACCAAAGAAGTATGTCTGCTGAGCAAAAAAGCTACTCTTTTTTTACAAGAAAAAAATTAGAACACATAAATCTTAAGATTTTATTTAAAACAAGAGAAAATATTTACACAAAACAACAACAACAGCAACAAAAAAAAACTATTTTACACAATAAAATAAAAAAAAAACACCAACACATTGTCATTAATTTCGTCAAGTTTGTTTCATTTATTCTTAAAAGATGATCGAAAGTGTTTTGAATGAATTATTTGAAAATTTTTTTTCCGATTCGATTTTGTGATCAATTCATTCAACTTGAATAAAATTAGACATATAATTTTTCTAATATTTAATATTTAATTTATTTTTTTTTTAATACTGTAAAATAAAATTCAAAAGAAAAAACATGAACGATTGATTTTTGTTGTTGTTGCTGTTGTTGTTGATGTTTAAGAAGAACTATTAGCTCTATAATAATTAGTTAGCATAATTTTTTTTTTTGTTGCTTAATTTATATGATAACAAAAAATAAATACAAAAAAAAATTAAATTTCTTTTCTTTTTAATTAAAAAAGTATATATTAAAATAGACCAAATTTAATTATTTGGCAATTTACACAAAAATTTCACATTTGTCATCGTAATTTCGTCTCTACTCTCAGGTCTATTCTCCAATTTGACAACACCCTCAGTTCCATCAATACTCAACAAAAGGCCAGTGCAGCCCTTATCATCGCCATACACAATCATGACCCGGTCACCTTTTTGAGGCAGAACCGGCTCCAAATAGTCCAAAGCTAGATTAATAGTCTTGTCTAGATCTTTAATGTGCAAAGAGCACTGGCTGCCGTGAATACTTCGAATAATGCCAATAGCTCCACACAGATCGGGATCGTGCGGATAAGAATCTCTAATTCGAACCATGAGGCCATCCATGTGCCAGTCATAGTGGTCTATGTTGTAGGCGTTTGCGCCTGGAGTCTGTGGCGCAAAGTATCCGCCGGGAGTCGATGGCGAATAGATATAATTTTGGAAGGAGGCTGGCGAACTAGTCGATGTGTAATTGCTACCAGGCGTAGGTACTTGAGAGTTGAATAGTTGATTTTGATAGCCGTCCAAAGGCGACGGATTTGTGTATGGCGAATGTGTGGCGTAGTTCAAGGCGGAGCCGGGCGTAAACGGTCCATGCGCGTCAGGAGTTTCGGCCTGATAGCCGGGAGTGGTCGGATTGAGACTAGCGGAGGGGGGCTGTTCGTCCCAATCGTCCTCAAAGTCGTTTCTGGGCGTCTGCATGCTGGTCGGGTCCCATGCCGATCCGCTTCTGTCGTGCATAGGGGTCATTCCACCATCGGCCCTAGGAGTCATGCTGCCGTAGTGGGGTGTACGCGAGCCGTCATGCATGGGCGTTTGAGAGCCGTGCATGGGCGTCCTGGAGCCGCCGTGCATCGGAGTAGCAGCACCGTTGTACATTGGTGTAGCGAACGACGAACCATTTGGCGTCTTAATCGACGTCTTGTTATTTTCGTCAACAATTGTCAAACGTTGTATGTCAACTCCTATTGTTTGACACTTGGTATGCAGCTCGACTCTGGCCATAGTTTCGGTCGCATCCTTCACTATACCAATATAGCCTTTGTACGATCCTTGACTAATGCGCACCGTTTTGCCAATTAGCTTGGTGTTTCTGCGTGTGCCCGGTTTAGACCCGGGCTGATTGTGAATTCGGGGCGTTTTGGACGACGAATGTGTGCTAGAGGCGCCGCCACCGCTCGACATCGAGCCTCTCGCGGTCGACGAGCCCGACGGAGTGTGGTTCGTCTGGGTCGGATGCATCGGACTGGCCATCACTCTCGGAGACATAAAACCGGGCGTTGAATTCACACCGGCAATGCTTTTACCAGCAGCACTATTGTTCATATTGTTATTATTAAGCAGCAGTTGTCTGGTTGTGGCGACAAAATAGCCGCCATTTTCAGGAAAAGATTTCGAATGCAAAAAAGCGAAATGTCTGTACAAATATTTGACTTGGCCCTGATTTCCCCTATGAACGCCATCGACCACACGAACAACATCATTCACATTGATCGTCTTGGACTCCGAATCCAACGCAGCCGCAAACTTATTAGCTCTTTTCCTACTAACAGCCTGACTATTTACACTAATTACTTTATTATGCATGGTCAGCACTCTGAACATTTCTTTTTCCAGTCTAACAATGACGCCAACTGTTTGAGCGTCTATTTGAACCAAGTCGCCCCATTCAAATTGGCCCATTGAGTCAACGCCACTGGCTGACGATTGACACAACTGCAAAAACCGCTGAAAAACAGTTATTTCCTCCATGGTCAAGTCGGATATTAGTATGGCGGTGTTGTCTTCGACGCGCACAATTAGGCCCGTTTCTCCCTCGTTTCGGCCGCCAATTACTTTAACATGCTCGCCGACCTTGAAGTACTTTTTCAATTCGGCAGCCATGAACTCAATGGGCTCCTTGAGCTCTTCGTGGTCGGGCATCATGCGTATTTTGTCGCCATCGATGCCCATTATGCTGCCCGTTAGATGTATCAATTCGCCTTGGCACACTTCGACCACATCGCCAGGCACAAAATTGTGACATTTGTCCAAAGCTGTTTTGGACAATAGAGCAGCTGTTTCTGGATCGACGCCGTCCGGCGACACTTCAAACTTTTGCAATTCGGTCAATGTCGGCTTAACTCCCTCGCTAATCACGACCGACAGCGGAAATGTTTTGACCAAAAATCCTTTTGCAGTGTAGCGATTATTCTCGAATATCCAACAGTCGTCCAATTTGTCTTTGGTCGGAATTCCGCCAATGGCTTGGACGGCCTCGGCGTCAAACAGCTTTTGTGCCGGACGCAGTTTGCGCTTAATGCCAGCTTTTTTGTTCTCCTCTTCTCTAGCCGCGTCTCTCAAATGACCTCGTTTAATTGTGTAGTCAATTCTTGGCACAAGTCTTAGAGTCACTTGATTTTGTGCCATGTCAACATCTTCGACCTGGGCTAAATCATCTTTGTAAATTGTTCGCTTCAAGCGAACCCATGAGCCTATTTTAAGCTTGACGACCTCTTTGATCACTTTGAAGACATCGGGCATTTCTTTGAAGGGAACCATTTCTTGCTTCCAAACTCCTAGTTTAAGATTGCCAATGTCTTCTATGGCTGTTTTAACGTGTGTTTGTTTGTAGGCTTCGACATAAATGAAGCCCTTGAGACCTTCTTTGACAATTACACTCTTTATTTGTAGTGGCTGTTTATCAGTTTTGTTCATGTAGGAGTTGAATTTGCGCATTAGAAGAAGAGCTGTTTGCTTTTCTTCTCCAATGCGACACTTGACAGTCCACAAGTTTGGATCTTTGAAGCCGGGCAATAGCTTTTGTTGAATGATGGCATCGGACAATTCGTCCGATTGGCCGAATCGGCTCGATTCGTAGTTTTTCTTGTATCTTTTTTTGTAATAGTCAGCTATTTCGCGCATGTCGTCCTCTTTTTCCATGTGATGAAAGAGTTTGCGATGAGAGTGGCCAGAGGCACGTTCTGACTTTTCTAATTCATCTCGCACCAGGTCATAGCCCTCTTCCGCTTCTTCTTCTTCCTCCTCTTCTTCTTCTTCTTCGTCATCTTCGGCCTCTACGTCGAAAAACTGCTGCAGGAAGTCTTTCTTTTTCTTCTTTTTTTTAGACTTGAACGAGCCTTCTTCGTCTTCTTCTTCTTGCTCCTCTTCGTCGTAGTACTCTTCTTCTACGTCTTCTGGCTGAAATTCCTGCTCGCCATTGTTAAATTCTTCTTCATCGCTAGACATTTTTAATTTTAGTTGTTTTTTTTTTTTTTTCAAAATATGATTTTTTTTTTTTAATATCAAATATTTATATATATATTTTAATATTTTTTATTCATTTGTAAGAATATAAGTATTATTGTTAATCTAAATGTTCTTGCAAAACTAAGCTATCAAAATTTCATTTTATGAAGAAATTTAACGCTTTCTTGTCTTGTTACTTAAGCACAATACAGTTATTGTATAGCTCTAATGGCCCGTAATGAAAACTGCATCATCTCATCGCAAGTTTGCGTCTTAAGGGCCATTGAAGTCTATGCTCTTCACCGTTCTGAACACTTCTATTTCAATACATGCAGCTATCATCATCAACATGTGTTTATGCGTGCTAAATCCTGTGTAACCAACTTGCTAGAAAGTTTAGTTATCATTACTGAGGCCTTGAATAGAGGATTCAGTGCTGTGGTAGTATTCTTAGATTTTGCAAAGGCGTTTGATCGCGTTTCGCGTGGATTGATTTATATTCGCGTGGCTGGAAAATTTTCTACAAGATAGGAAACAGA
>PJRA01000220.1:636674-651830 GCA_016987375.1 Brachionus koreanus
TTGAAATAGGCTCTAAGTTTAGCCAACATTAGTTTCGTCGCTAGTTTTGCAGGTCTACCATTTCCTTTTTTTCTCTTGAAAGTTTTATCTTTTTCTATAGTATCTAGTCAACGATAAACAGACGTTTTTTTGTATCCAAGACCAATGAATCGCCTTACAACTTCAGATTTAGGTAAATTTTAGTTACTTTTTACCAATCATTATTATCTTTGTACAAATTTTTCTTGATGGTTTCGTAATTTTTTACTTAGAGCTTTTTTTGAAAAAAATGTAGCTGGTGCTGAAAGACTCGCACTTGAATAAAGGGTGAAAAATTATTTTGTAAATAATCCAAAGTTTTCAAAGGGCATTAAGGCTTTACCCAGGAAGGCATTTGCAGAAAGACTGCATATAACTATATAAATCGAGATCTAAAAGACCAAAGTATACAAATAAAAAAAATTCTGGTCGTCCAACATCAAAGAAAAACTGGCTAAACTCAAAAAATTCGACAAGCAATAAAAAAGATGTAAGTCAGCGAGAACTTGGACGAAAATTTAGTTTTCATCATACTTTCATTAGTCGACAATCCACTAAAAAACATAAATATTAATAAAAAGAAGCCAAGCGACTCAAAAGAGAAAAAAACTGTCAAAAACTCGTAAATCACTTAAATAAAGAGCAAAGCATCGTAATTTTGGATGATGAAAAATATTTTTGTTTTGCTGGTTTGAATGAAATGCCAAAAAATACTGGGTATTATACAGATGACAAAAAAATGTCCAGAAAATATTCGTTTTGTTGGAAAAGAAAAGTTTCCGAAAAAATTCTTATGTGGATAGCAATTTTTGAGTGCGGAATGTCAAAGCCTTTTTTTCGCTTGTCCAAATCAGCTGCTATAAATTTAAAGGTTTATGTCAAATAATTCTAGGAAAAACGACTTCTACCATTCATCGAAAACTATCACAGTGACTATAATTATTTGCTTTGGCTTGACTTAGTAGGCTATAAGGGTTTGAATATTGTGTAACTAATAATTCACTACCCGTTATTGCATACCGTTTTGTAGATATTTAAAATCTTTATTCTTATAAGAGATCTCTTGGTCAAAATTTCTCTTAATTTATTTTTGCTTTTAACTTTTATCAAAGCGCCATCTTTCCATAACTGGGTTAGGCTGGGTTGGTTGAAATGAGTTCCACTATTGATTTATGTTAACATAACTTCGAAAATAGCTCCACTTGTCATCACAAGTAATGATCAGTCTAAAAAAGAGGATTTTTTAAGTAGTTTCCAAAAATTTTCAATGTGTAAAAGTCTATGATAAATTAAAAATTAATAACTTTTTAAAAAACGCAAAATTTTATGATTCAAAATGAAAGATTTTTTTCATTTACTTAAGCTAATTGTTGTATTTTTTTAAAGGAAAAACAACTTTGTTTAGTATTTTGACTGGTCTGTTAAAACCAGATACTGGAACAGCTAATTTTTTTAATTTTGTAAATTGACTTTTAAAAGAAAAATATTTTTTAATCAAAAACACTTAATATTAGGATATTTTTTCGGACAGAGATCTAAACGAAATAAGAGAAATGAGTGGGGTTTGTCTTCAACAAGATGTTTTATATGATCTTCTTGATTGCTGTGAACACTTAGAATTGTATGCCTATTTAAAAAATATGCCTAGAAATCAAATAAAAGAAAAAGTATTTAAATAATAAAAAATTAACAATTTCATGTGAGATATGGTTTTTTATAAATTTTAAAGATCGAAGAAATTTTGACTAAAGTTGGTCTAATTGATTGCAAAAATTCAAGAGCTAATCAACTAAGTGGTGGACAAAAGCGAAAATTGAGTATTGCCATTGCATTAATTGGAGACCCAAAAGTAAAACACATTAAACAAAAAATGAAAAAATGTTTATTAAAATTAATTTGTCTTAATTTTTTAAGATTTTAATTCTTGACGAACCAACTTCAGGAATGGACCCCAGTTCACGCAGAGAAATTTGGTCTTTACTTCAAAGTCTTCGTCAAAATAGAGTAATTCTTTTATCAACCCATTTCATGGACGAAGCAGATATTTTAGCTGATAGAAAAGCAATCATTTCTAAAGGAAAATTGAAATGTGTTGGATCTAGTTTGTACTTAAAAAATAGATTTGGTCTAGGCTATCATTTAAAATTGATTGCGAATCAAAATATTGATCAAGAGCCTGTGGGTCTTACTTCAATGATAAAAAGACATGTTCATAATGGCGAGATGGAACGATTTAGTGGAAAAGAAATCTCGTACACACTCCCAATTCATTCGGTTGGTAATTTTCAGTCTCTTTTCGAAGACATAGAACAAAATGCTCAATCGATTGGTATTGAAAATTTTGCTATTTCAATGACTCTTTTGGACGAAGTGTTCTTAAAACTTGCTGATGAAGTTCATGATGAAAAAGAGGATGATAATCCAAGTGTTTCAAATATTCAATCAAAAATTAAATTCAGGCCCGCTTTTTTTAAGCTCATACCTGCTAATTATTTCTCAATTTTCAAACTTAGATTTTTAATGGCTTTTAGATTTAAAGTAGCTTTTTTGTATCGGTTTGTTTTTCCGATTCCTTCTATTTTATTAAGTATTATTTTGCCAAAAATAATTAAATCACTAAATTTTGTCAACACAAATGTAAGTAAAAATTATTTAAAAAAAGGACACCAATTAACCTGTCACATAAAAATGAATTTATTTGTCTCATAAAGAACGTATAAATCATATATACAATACGTTTTAAAACTAACTTCATCGATTCATCTTTCCTTTCTTCTTCCTTTCCCTTCCTATCTTGGAAAACGAAATATTAAAGAAAATAATAAATTATGCTAATTAGTTTTAAAAAATTTTTTTGAACTAATAAAAAACAATGTTATTTTCAAATAACTTATTAGTAGTGATCCATGCGCAAATAATTAACATAATCACGCACATTTATTTGCTTTTATTTTTAATTAGATTTTATTTTTAAAAAAAATATGATCAAGTTAAATTTAAAACGTACTGTATGAATTATTTATCACATAAAAATTTAACTTGTTACAGAAATATATTATCAGTCATAAAGATAAATTAATTATCATGCAAATTACTAAGTTGGTAGAGTCCGAATCCCAAGGTCAGTCTACAAGCATTACAAAACAAGCATGTAAACAATTTCTTAATTCAATCAGAATTTGTGAATGGAAAATTTTTAGCGAGTTTGTTGACAATTTCTAGCAAATGAGAGTGATTATTTTCAACGAACAAAACTAGAAACTAAACACATGCACTTGTCCATTTTGACACAAACATTACACGTGCAGACATATTGGCATAACATACAGTCCTTTAGGAAAACAACGCGGCATCACCTTCGTTCAAAAATTAATAACTAATTTGCCGATGATTTAACTGTTTGGTCGATATCAAAGAGTATTGACTACATTAGCATTTTCTTGCAGAAAAAACTTGAGAAAATTCATTCGGATGACCAAATGGCAATAAAAGGTGAGCACACAAAAAACTGCATCTATTCTTTTTAATTGAGAAAACAGATTCTATAGAAAAGAGCTGAATCTCACCTATGATGAAGTAACAATTAACAGTGAAAAAAACCCGAGATTTCTAGGTATCACTCTGGATCCAGGTCTAAGACTAAATAAGTTTGCAAAAAATATATGTTCCTTTTGCTCCACTAGTCATGTCCAAGAACAATCAAAATTTACTGAAGAAGGTATACAACGAAAACCCATAAAGTACTCCTACAACAAACCTAGAGACACCAAAACAACTGAAATTTATAAGCACAAAACATTGATGAGGGTGTCCTATGCAAAACTAAAGCTCGTCCGACAATTTTTGGTTTTATCAAGAACAGTAAAGAAATATCAAGTAGCAGATACTTCTAACTCGACCTAGGCAATATTCTCTTCTTAGATCTGGAAAAATATAACAATGAAAAATTCGAAACAAATACAAATGAATTTGTAAGCAAGCAATGATGGGCTAAAAGTGATCATTATCTCGAAGTCCATGTGACAAGTGATATGAACTAATACTTTTCAATCTTTTTACTTTAATTTGTTTTGTGACATCTTATGCATTAATGTGATACTTTATAAAAAAATTATGATACTTTAAATAATTCTGTCATAATTACAATTTTAATGAGACATTTTATGACATAAATTAGACCAGTGGCCAAAATTTCTTTCGGACCAAATGTTTTGACTTCAATTAGGAAATTTAGGTCAAAACATTTGGTCGGCCAATTTCGCGGTCCAAAATTTTGGCCACATACAAGACCGCTTGTACGGTTCCCAGCACAAATTTTTTATGACAAATAAATACATCTATGTGAAAATTTCATTTTTTTAAATGTGACATTCTAATATATTCCCTTAAAAAAAAAGTGTTAAATTAAATAAACATTTTAGAATTTGCCGACAATCGATTTGGCAATAAATGAATATTCAACTGTTAAAAATCCTTTTTTGATCGTAAACAAATCAAATGTTGATCACTTAGTAAATAGTTTGGTCGTCAACAATCAGTTAAATCCACAACCCATTAAATTTGCTCAATCAGAATCAAACATTTCTTTTAACAACTATGTTGGGCTTATTTATCCGGAGAATAAAGATGATTTGGTTCTTTTTTATAATGATTCAGCAGTTTTTAGTGTACCTTATCTGATTAATACCTATACCAATTTGCTTGGTCGCATGAATGGAATCTCGCTTTTAAATGCAAGTTTAACTACATGGCCAACTGTAAAGAACGATGATAGTTCTTTTTTTGACGCTAATAGTTTTACAACACTGATCATTCTTGGTATCAGTTTGATTTTTCCATTGGTCTCATTTGCTGCCGAAGTTGTTCAAGATAGAGAAGTAAAATAAAAAAAAAATGAAAAAATTTTTTTCTAAAAATAAAAAATTTTAATTTAAAAAGCTAAAGTGTAAAAGTCAATTGAGATTAAGCGGATGTGGATTTTGGAATTATTGGATACCAACTTTAACGGCATATTTGATCCAGAGCAGTTTTTTGCCAATTATTTTATTTTTTTTTATTTATGCCATACCACCTTTGAACATTGCCGAATTCATGCCATCCGGTGCTGTTTTCTGCATTTTCCTCACTACAATCATTTACATTCCACTCAATTTACTGTTTGTCATGTGTCTATCTTTCATATTTACAAAAAAAGAAACAACTCTATCTTTTCTTTTCACATTTCTATTGCTAGTAAATCAAATTTGCTAAACTCAGAAAATTTGAATTTAATTTAATTTTTGTTTAGATTTTTACCATTCCTTATTTGATAGTAACTCTAAGTCAAATATCTAGTTTAAAAACATCAAACATTCTACATATTGTCTTTACGGTTATCGATCCTGTTTATGCATTTATCGGGAATTATAACAGAATAGCCCAAGTATTAGCATTTTTTTCGATACTATCATTTTAATATCTACTCAAATTTTTTTCTAAAGGTCTATTTAAATCAAAAGGTTGCAGACATAAAATTGGGAAAAAATTCAACAACTGTTCCATTCAGTTCGTATTTCGAATTTAATCTTTACTTCATACCCTTGACTTTAATATTTGTAATTAAAGCAAACTATCTTACTTTATTGATACATGTTTAATTTTTATAAAATATATTAAAGGGATTAATCAACATATTTATTTATGCTTTTTTACTGTATTTTATCGAATCTCTTCACAATGGCATTAATTTACTTGATAAAATAACTGGAAATAAGCGCATGATTTCGCCAAATTTTGACACAATTCAAAATGAAGATTCTGATGTCAAGCTTGAACGTGAAAATCTGTCAAATAATAATTTAGAAGTAACAAAAAAATTGAATAAAAATATAAAATAATTATTTTGTCTTGTTCAAGACTTGTCCATTATCTGTGAATGAAATTAGAAAAGATTTTAGCAACAAATTTACTTTGACTAAACAAATTCAAAAATTTAATAATTTATTTTCAAGAAAGCGAAAAAATGCTAGTTTACAAAAAATAGAGAAAAAAATTGCTGTACGAAACTTGAGCATCGGTTTTAGACAAGGAGAAATATTCGGTCTTCTTGGAACAAATGGAGCTGGAAAAACAACAACAATAAATATGATTTGTGCCGAGTTAAAGCCAGATGCTGGATTGATTAAGATCAAAAATGAACCCTTCAGTTTGAAAAACATACAATTGTTTTGTCAAAGTGTAGCAGTTTGTCCTCAGCATAATCCATTCTGGGAAGAATTGACTTTAATTGATCATTTGAAAATCTATGGCTCGTTAAAAAAATTATCTGATCAAGAAATAATGTCTTTGTCGTTCAAGTAAATTTTCACATTTTCGATTTCTAAATTGACTGTTTCATTTGAAGATTCATGGAAATGCTTGGAATAACTGAACATGGCGAGAAAAAAGTCAAAAATTTAAGTGGTGGCACCAAAAGAAAACTTGCCTATGCTATAACCTTGTTTGGAAATCCTGAAATTACCTTATTAGATGGTTATTCAACATAATCTAAATCAATTTAAAAATTAAAAAATATATGTTTATTGATTTTTATTTTAAGAACCATCCACAGGACTAGATCCACAATCGAAAAGAAAATTTTGGTATAAAATTCAAAAAATAAATTTGTGCAAATAATTTTGATAAGAAATTGCAGATAGATATTTTTCTAAAATTAATTATAAAATGGAAGCAAAAGACTAAAATTATGGTCAGAATTCTTTAAAAGATAGAAACAAGATTATATTTTAATTATCTGCATTTTTTTATTCTTTAAAATTAGATTTATTTATTTTTAAAAACTAAATAAAAGGAATGCTATTTCAGAAACATTGGTCATGACAAACAAATCAGCAATTTTGACCACTCATTCAATGGAAGAAGTTGATTAAAAATTTTGTTAAATCAAGTTGTTTTAATTGTTTTTTTTTTTTCGAAAAGGCTGAGGCCATTTGTCATAGAATTGGTATAATGGTTAATGGGGAACTAAAGTAGAGAATTTTATTAGTATTTATTTGGACATTGACAATTTTGGAACAAAAAAAATTAAAATTATTTTCTAAAGGTTTATTATTTGTTATGTTGTTAAAAAAAATGTTTGCTTTTTTTTTGTTACAAAATTGTCAGTATCTTTTCGAATGATAATAATTGGATTGTTTTGAATGATTAATTTTTAGGTGTCTTGGATCAAGTCAATATTTGAAAGAAAAATTTGGAGCTGATTACCTCTTAGAAATGAAAATTAATGTAAACAAAACTGAAGAGTTGAATCTAATTCTCAATGAGTTATTCAACGGTCAAGCTATTGTATTAGATTGTTTTTTAGATCATAGGCTTTATTCTATTCCTAAAAATGTGATAAAATCGCTAGGGAGGATTTTTAAAGTTCTCGAAAATGCCAAATATGGTGATTTAATACGACAGTATGATTTTAGCCAGACAACTTTGGAGCAAGTTTTTATCCAATTTGCCAAATCATGACTCAGTGGAGTAAAATAATTTTTAATTTTTTTTAGAGTTACTTATAAATTATTTAAAGGTAAAAGTCTCATGAAATAAAAAACTTTTTAAAGCTTGTCTATGTCTTCTAATGTCTATTACCTATTTACTATTACTTTTTAAAAAATGAATTCTCTACTTGAAATATAGAGAACCATTCTTAAGTATATTTGATGAAATCTTTCAGATTTTTTTTAAAAAATTTGGATTGGTATAATCAATGTTTAGATAAGGCTGAATAATGAATCGAGAAAAAAAATGTGGAAGACCAAAAAAAATAATATTTTTTTGCTATCATTTAAATTTTTTTCTTTAATTAAAGATTAAATACTTTTTTTTGAGCCTGCGGTTGCTAGGGCTGGGATGCTGGCCTGATGCTGCAAGTTAGCCACCGAGGAGGCTTACGGATACTCTAAATTAAATTTAACATCAGGAAGAAAATATGAGAAAAAGAAAAGAGAAGTGGAAAAAAGAAAAAAGAAAGAAAAAAAAATTTACTTGAAATAAATGAAATGCTAATATGTATATGTAGAGACCTGGATAACTAAATTTTTGCAACTATTTTTATCTCTTCATTGTACGTCGTCGGCTTCTTTCAATCATTTATGAGTTTCTTCCGAAAATAATGGATTGCGTCTTATTTATATTGAATTTTATTTCATTTTTTATTCTTTATTCTTCACATATTTAGTGCTTCTAGTGTTTTTTTGATGCTTGGCATTAAAAGTAGAATACCATCCGCATAAAGTATTATTCCAATCGTTAGATTAATTATTTATTTTTGTTCCCAATTTTTTCGATTCAACTACTTTTATAAGATCCTGAACGTATATTGAAAATAATTTAGGTGATATTGGGGGGTAAATTACTTTATCACACAATTTTTATGCTTTTTCGCATATTTTTCTCTCTTTTTCACACACATACTTTATTTCGCATAACATCTTTTTTTAGCACAATTTTTCTCTCTTTAGCATGAAAAAAGCTGAATTAAAAAAAAAGATTAACTATTTGAAAAATCTTTATATAAAAAGGAATTTAAATCTAATTTTAATTTTAATTTGTTCTAACTTAATTTTTCACAAAAAACGTAAAATATTACAAAATTTATCATTATTGGACAAACTTACAAAAGAAGAAGATTCTGGCTCGTGAATCTACCATTAATTTTTTTATTTTAAAAAATTGAGTGTTTAGACCTGTGTATATTTTATGTAATAATTTTATGAATTCAATTTTTTTTATGATTTAATTCATTAATTCATGATTATAATAGTAATAGTTAAATTTTTTTAATTATCAATTATTTAGATCAGGTAACGAACCAGGGCTACAATATAACTTGTAGTTTTGAAAAATTTCCAACACTAGCTTTTAATGTGAGTGTTTTTCATTTGAAGATTATGTCAAAGAATTAAAATTTTTGCGTTAAATAACATTTATTAAAACTCAATGGCAGTTAGGCTAATGTTCCTGTCCGTAATTTTACAAAAACTAAATATGCAAACATATATTTTAATTTTGAGTTGTGCAAATTTCCAGTTCTTGATTTTAATATTGAAGCGAATACAAAGGCGAGGAAGGCGCAAGAAAGCAAAGATGGCATCAATTCACCGACATTCAACAGAGCTTGTAAATCTAGCAGTAAGATAAAGTTAAAGTTTTATAGGCCACAATAGATATATTTAGTAGATTTGAGCGTAATATCAATAATAATCCAATTAATTTTAATCACAAACATAGATTCAAAAGAACCTCCAAGAAAATGAGAAAAAAAATTACTTAAGTGTGAATTTTTTTTTCTAATATTAAAAAATAAAATTAGCTACGACAATAATTATAAACCTATAAAGTATACATCCAAAATTGAACCAAAGAATATTTAAAAAAAAAGCTGATTGTCTGTAGCTATTAATTGCCTCTTGCACCCTGAATCATTTGAAACTGGCATCCCAAGATACTTTCTAATCTAAATAATTTAAATTCTATTAAAATAAACTTTTAAAATTAAAATTATTTTTTTTTTTAATTTTCTTAGAAAATAAACTTGAAAAAGAACTTAAACAAAATAAATATATTTAAAACAAAAAAAGCATTATTAAAGTTAAAATCAAAATAAATAAATGTCTAATAAACAAATGCAAAATCTCTTCTGTAACGAACGGCATTTTTCGAACTGCTAGAATCTTTGCGCTTCAAGTCTATTTTTTGTACGTTCAAATTTTCAGATATAAAGCTAGGATCAATAGTAAAAGTTGCTTTTCTAAACGGCATTGTATTCAAAAAATATGTATCTGGCGAATTGTAATGTATTTCAGGTGCGGCATTATCTGCTTTTAATTTATTCATATCTATTCTCACAAAATAATTTGGACGTGGATGCAAAAATTTTCTAGAATTTAAAAAATTTTAAATTTTAGCATTTAGAATAATTTTGTTTCAAACTCACTTTCTTTCAAGAAGATTACTTTTCCAATTTTCCAACAGATTTTTGGGTTTTTCGTTTACCGGTTCTGTTTTAATCGAACCGCTTGGATTTATTTCCAGTTCAGTTTTTGATTTTAAAAATTCACTTGATTTGAATTTGTTTTCATTATTTGTTAGAATTACTGATGACTTGGGTCTAATTGAGACCGTTGACTTAGGTCTCTTGTTATAGGTCAAAAAACCTCCTTGATTTGCTTTATTATAAACGAGAGCCGTTTTGGGTCGAATTTTTTTGCGTCTTAGTTGATTTTTTTCATTTTCTTTTTGAGATATGATCGGTTTTTTACCCATATTAAAGCTCTCAATGAAGTAGGGCTGATCGATTGTTTTCGAACAATCGTCCACTTTATCACTCTCAACACAATCATTCATTCTCTTTTCTTTTTCACTCAGAATCTTTTTGTTTATCGAAAAATAAATGTGTTTGGGTTCTTTTTCGAAAATGTTTTTCAATATCGGCTTGGGTATGTTTAGCGGGGCTTTTTTTGCTCTCCATTCACAAGTTATTGGCGCCGATTTAGATCTATTAAAGTCTAAAAATTTTTAATTTTTAAATAAAAAAAAAATTTTTTCAAATATTAGTTATTACTTTCGACTGGCTTATTGGGTGAAGGTTTATGACAAAGAGCCCATGGCGGGTCGACTTCTTGATCAGAGCTATTAGATTTGTCTTCGGACACTTCTGAATTGATCTGTTTTATGTATTCTTTGAGCATTTTCTCCTCTTTAAAAGTGCATGATTGAATTTTTCAATTAGATAGCAAAGGCTGAAAAAAAAATACCTATAGAACTCTCTTCTTTGGGATGCCTGGAGCCAAGATTCATATAGACATCTACTGGTGAACGTCTAGGCTTTTCCTGATCAGCCGGAAACCAGCCAAATATTGTTTCTCGCATCACTTTACTACTTTTTTCCGTGGACATTTTAATTCTAATCTTTAAAATAATTTTCAGCTTATTTTTTTTTTATTTTGGGAAAACGGAAGGAAAAACAAATAATATTTATTCTTATGAGAATACGAAAATTAATTATTTATAATTTCTAACTTATAACCATAACAACCATCAATGGTGAGATTCATGATGTTTATTTATTAGCTCTAAAAATTTAATATATATTTTTTTCAAATCACTATTGAGATATTTAGATACTTTTAAAACTATTTATATCTTTTCTTAAAAATATTTAAGAACTATCAGACTAATTTACCTGTAAATTAGTCGAATAGACGGCTTCTAATTTTGTTTATAGATACAAATTAAAATAGCGAAAACCTTGAAATTACTTTTTTTAATTTAAAAGTATTTTTAGACCAAATGTTATCTTAATTGTTGGAAAAAGGTAAATTTTTTTTTCTAAAAAATTAATTATCTGAATAAATTTCCCAATACTTTTCGCTCTAATCTTGAAGACCTTTTTGAAAAAGAGAAAAAAGCTTATTTTTTGTTTTGTGCATGCTTATCGGAATTTTTCTACGGATCATAATTTTATATAGAAAGTAATAATCAAGGTAATATTGAATCTTGTTGCCGTGGAAATTGTTGTCGCATTTTGAATATAGTGCCGACAAATTTCGAAAAAAAAACTATTTTGGCCAAAATTCATTCCAAAAGAGAGGCTTACACATTCCAAATATTATTTATTCATTAAAGAAAAAAATTGAAAAAAAAATAAAATAAAATAAAACACTATTTAGAAAGGCTATTAGATTTTACTATTTAATTCAACCTCTTTGAATCATATTGGCTAAGTAAATTTGATTTTTAGATACGGCTTTTTTTCTTGAATAAATATTTGAATCTAAACAAAGTTTTAATGAAAATATTATTTTTTCATCTATTGTTATTTAAAAAAAAATCATTATTTATTTTTTATTTTTTATTTGTCTCAAGTAATCATTAAAATTCGTGCTCCAAGAGTAAAAAAATAAAAATTTAATTATTATTTTAAATATTCACTTAATTTTTTAGATAAATTATTGTATTTATTTTCAAAATTTTGATGCTTGATTCAAAATTCATTAAAAAAAAAATCAAATTCAAACTCAAATCCCTACAGTGCAATATTATGACCTCATGCATTTAACAAGTGGTTAGTATTTGTTAACACTGTGTATAAAATTAGTCAAATAGTTTAGTCATTATTTCTTTTTTATTTATTTAGCCTAGAAGCAACCTCTTATTAATTTATAATAAAATATTAATTTATTTCTTTATTATTTTGTGTAATAAACCTACAGATCCTATAAGGCCCAGAAATTATGAGACATATTCAAACATGAAGATCTTCATTTGAAAATTATTCAATTGAAACAATTAACCTTTACTGTTGAGACATGTTTTTTTCCTAAATTAAATGAGCTTTTTCAAGTTGTAGTTTTAAATAGCAATTTCACACATTATTTAGTAATATTTCATTCTATCCTCAAAACTCGCATGTTTTAAATTTTAGTCATTAAAAAAATTTTGAAAATTAAATTCAAATTTTATACAGTGGATGGATATCGATCATAAATTGCTGAATTATACGATTTCTTCAGTTGAAGATTTAAAGCAAATGGTCCATGAAATAAGTGAAATATTTAAGTATTCAATTAATTCTATGAAAAAACCGGTCTCCGTATGCATTTATGCAAAAGACGGTCTTTTTAAAGCCTAAAATAAGTTTGATTCTAACTGTTTGATACATTTTTTTTGTTAATTAACAATAGTAGTTGTTTTTTCTTTTTATTTTTTGAAATTTAATTTGCTTATTCTTTTATTTGTATCTTTTACGACACATAAATAAAGAAATTAAAAAAAAATCTGGATTTTTTCTTTTGATGTCCCTAATAACTATCAAAAAGACAATCAAATAGTAATCCCTTAACAAATAGAACAAAATAGTGCTACTCTAGGAATTATGTCTGTTGACATTCTAAGAACATGGCCAAGCCAAGTCGTCTTCTGCGTATAATGTTGCCGATTGGCTCGGACCTTGATCTGTTGTACAGTTCCTCATTTGTAATAACTTTCGGATAGAAGATTCTCAAAATTTTTCGTAGGCAATTGTTATGGAATACTTCGATCTTTTGAAGATCACTATCAGAGACTAGCACTATTTTGGACACCTCAAGGAAAGAGAAATGCTGGAAGACCAAAGATGACTTGGAGGAGAACAGTTGAAAGAGATCTGAAAGAGATGAAACTCACATGGGGACAAGCAGAAATTGTCGCTAAGGATAGGGTAAAATGGAGGGGACGTGTGGACGCCTTATGCTCCACTGGGAGTAGAAGATAGAAGAAGAAGAAGAACAAAAAGAACACTAAATTTTTATACAATATTGCTGAAAGGTTGATTAAATAACCTCAGATCTCTCAATAAAACCATTTACAATTACCAATAAATATATTACATGCACACAGTTTGAAGAGAGAGCAAAACGGGACGTCAGAATGAAAAAAATTTTTGCTGAAGCGATAGCTACAGCCTTAAAGCACTCTACTTCACTGTTCTAGTTATTTCTTCTCCTTGATTATTTTGGTCAGAAAATTAAAATTGAAAAAGCCCCCAAAAAAATACAAAGGTTTGTTACCAAACATGCGAGATAAAATAGAAATTAGAAATATTATGAATAGAATCAAAGAAATACAGGATGAAAAAAAAGCTATGTCAAAGAATAGTCTAATTGACTCAATAGAAACATGTCTCACAATTATCAACAGAAAGGATGAAAATGGAAAAATACTACTAAACTTTATTGTAAAAGCTTTGTAAAATTAAAAAAAAAATGAATACTAAAAAGACTTAATTTCGATTATGCTGATATTTATTTATTTCAGTTAACGCCTAAAAGGCGATGTAAACAAAAATCTATATTAGATCAAAATGAAATAAGAATGAAATTTAATTGTAAAAAAACAACAAACTTTCATTTAATTTTTTTAATTTTCTTGTTGCCGAGCTAAGTTTATTCCAAAAATAAGAGTAAAATTATTTTTAATTAAAAAAAAATATTTGTTAATAATTTCATGGCTTTTCTAAAATTTAGCCTAATTTTTGGTTTTGTTGGGAATAAATTCATATGGTAGTTTTGGCTCGTATTAGGCATAAAATAGCCAAGTGATTTCAAACAAGCAAAATCTGAATATTATAAAAGCAAAAAAGCCCAAAGGCTGAGCATTGTTCGATTTGATTTGATGTAAATTTTAATATAATATGAAATAATATCCGAGTGGTTTGTGTGTTAGTCATGCAAGCAGAGGATCGAGGGTTCAAAACCCGCTAAGGGTGGAAAAATCTTCAAAATATCTCTGTAATACGGGGCGCATGTTTTAAACCGCTTTCATCAAAAAATGGGGGACCAGTTTTGACTACATGTTATCAGGGTAATAATTGCAGAGTTTCCCCATTATCCGCTAGGATAGATTAGGGTTAATTATTATGAACTAATTTAAAATTCTTTTTCATTTCATGACAAAAATATTGGGAAAAATCCACTAATCGCACTTAAAATCATTTTTAAAACTAGCTTTGCATTGTTCCTATGTTCAAATTAAAATAATGAATCATTCTTTTCAAATATTCATCAATTTTAAAAATTTGATCAATTAATTAAATTAATTTCTTCGAATCCGTTTACTATTTTAAACATCTGTGTCAAGTCCCCTCTTAGTCTGCGGTCCTCTAATCTCTGCAAATTTAGGGCTTCCAATCTTTCATCAAATTTTTTTTTCTTGATTGGCTTTATTAATGTTGTTGTTCTTTCTTGAGCTTTTTCAAGAGTTTCGATATCAGTTTTTGCTGACGGGGACTGCATAGTTATAGCATATTCCAGGTGAGGCCTTATTAATGCAGTGTACAGTGGCAATAAAGTCTCTTTGACGAAATATGAAAGCGAATTTTTGATCTGGCCCAAAATTCTGCTTGCTTTTATAGATGCTCTTGAACACTGTTTTCTATATTTACAAGTGTTTTTCTTCGCTTCTTACTAGACTTGTGCAAAAGTCAAAAAAAAAGTCATTTTAAAGCCTTTTCTGACTTGACTTTGAAAATTTTGGGAAGTCAAGTCAAAAACTTGACTTGAATTTTTTTTTCAAAAAAAAGTCAGTATTAATTACATTTTTATTTAAGTTGAAATTTTAATTTAAAAATTT
>PJRA01000220.1:651880-676318 GCA_016987375.1 Brachionus koreanus
AAATTTTTTTTTCTTTTTTTTAAAAGTTTTATCTTGTAGAAAACTCAAAAAAAAGTTGTTTTAAAGTCTTTTAAAAGTCAAGTCACTGACTTGACTTCCAAAAAATTTAAAGTCAATTCAAATGACTTGACTTTGACTTTATGACTTTTGAACAACTCTGCTTCTTACTTTGAAAATATGTGAAACACCCAAATCTAACATTTGGTAACCATCATTTTTGACCACTTTATTAGTTTGTTCAAAACACTTTGGAGCTCTGATGATGATGATTTACGTCATTAATAGTTCTGCTTGTTATAAATCATCCGCCTAAGTCAAACAGAGATTTTCAAAAGATTCGATTCTAACAAGTCATTTAAATAGATTACAAATAGGATGGGTTTGGTTCACAATTTAAAAATGATCAAAATTTCATCATTTTTTAATTTGTTAAAATTTTGAAAAAAAAACTAAAAAAGTAGATAAAAAAATCTGGCCGATTACGGGAGAAATTAGAAAGCATCATATGGTAAACAGGCTTGTCAAGAAAGGAGCAAGGCTTGACAAAAGAAACTAATTAACTTGGATAAAACTTTAAAATTTTATATGTTTTTTTTTTTCAATTATTTTTCATTTAGACATATTTCAAAAATTATACTTTTCGAAGCTATTAAAAAATTTTGTAAACAAAATTTAGAATTCTTTTAAACACATTCCATAGAAACTTTGATTGCTTTTTATTTAAATTTAAATTAATTTTTAATAAATTAATTTTTTTTTATTCATTTATTTTCTGAAATAATCAAATAAACTATTTCCAATGATCAAAATAAAAATGATGCATCCAGTCAATAAAATTGTCGAGTCTTAAAAAAATAAAAAAAAAACCATTAAATTTTTATGCGAATACGAAGCCTACGTTGGATAAAAAAATTTATTCAAATTTTCCGAACACATTAGCACAATTTTATGAATATGCATAACACATAATTTTTGTTATCTTTTAAATTTTTTTTTCTTTTCATAATTTTATTAATAAATTCTGATATCTGCCACATATAGTTAAATTTTAGAGCCAAATAAGAGAAGATGACATCCAAAGATAAACTTCAAAGACAACAAGAAAAATTTCAAGCTATTTTGAGCTCTTTACTGAGAGAGGAGGACAACAAGTACTGTGCGGATTGTGATGCCAAGGGACCAAGATGGGCTTCTTGGAACATAGGCGTTTTTTTGTGTATCCGCTGCGCTGGCATACACCGAAATCTCGGGGTGCATATTTCAAGAGTAAAATCAGTGAATCTAGACCAATGGACACCAGAACAAATTGCTGTATGCTTGCTTTTATCAATTAAGAAAAATTAAGCTAAATTTATTTCTAAGTCAATACAAGCTATGGGTAATAGTAGAGCTAAGGCAATTTATGAATGTAACCTTACAGATAATTATAGACGTTCGAACAGTGACTCTGCAATGGAACAGTTTATTAGAAGCAAATATGAAACGCGTAAATGGATTGACAAAAACTGGACTCCTTCGGTCATCACTGTTCCACCAGAAGTAAAAATTTCTACTAAACTAAATTTCAACTAGAAATAAAAATTTTAAAATCAATTATTTTTTTTTATTTAGCTTTTACAAGATGAAAAAGAAAAAAAGAAAAATTCGTCAGAAAAGCCCAAAATTGAAATTAAGATGAAGACAGATGTAGCAAAAAAATCCAACGGTGCTTCAAAATCGGAAAATAAACAGGCTGAGAAGAAAGAAAATCGCGATGAATTTTTGGTCGAGTTTGGCCCCGAAGTTTCGTCAAATACAGTTCAAAATAAAAACATCAATGATGAGCTTGGCGAGCTTTTCGCCAATTTTACAGTCGAAGCGTCTGATAAGTCGCAAAACAATCCTCAGAATCCAGCAGCCATGTCAGATATACTTCTCCTGGGAGATGGAAATCCTAGCGTTTCAACGAATAGTAAAATAGACACCAATTCCATTTTAGCTTTGTACGGCGCATCCGCTTCAAAAATGTCTACACCTTCAATGATTCCATCATCCTCCTTTCAGCAAATAAACAATCAACAAGCTTTTCAAAATCAATACCCAAACAATCAAAGCCAAAATCAACTTGAAAATTTATTTGCAAACAAAACCAACCATGTCGGACAAAACCAAAATACAAATAAGAATTTATTTGATTTTGATCTATTTGAAAAATCCGGTAATAATACGACTAGTGTTGCATCAAAAACAGTACCTGCCGATTTATGGCACATGTAACCGTACTAAATATTAATGTTTACTTTTCAAAATCCATTTATAAAGAAAATAATAGTGAAAAATGTGAAGTGATTAAAGTGGATGAGAAAGCTTCTTTTTTTTTTTACTTTAAAAAAATATTTACTCTTCAATTATTTAATATAGCTTATTTCTAAAAATTTGAAAATAAATTATTTTTTTTAATTAATCTTTATGAATAGAAGAAAGGGGTACGTGTGTTCAAAGAGTTTTTAACCCTTATCCGTCGAAAATAGAAAAAATAACGTTGTTGACGAAATGGGTCATTTTTGACCCAGAAAAAAAAATTATTTGTGTTTAAAATACTTTTATTAAAAAAAATATAATTCAAGTTTAAAAAAATAAAAAAATGATAAAAGTTAATTAATTTAAAATACAATTTTTACAAATAATAGTATTCATTTTTTCTAAATGATCTTTCCAGACAAAGCTTGCGCATTGCCTGTTTAAAATTTAAATTTAAATTTTAAAGTTTTATCCAAGTTGAGCTTTTGTTATCTCGCTTTTTTTTTATCATTTTCGTTTTGGCACATCAAAAATGGTGAATCAATAATTTTAAATTGATTTACATAGAAAATTTTTTTATATTATTTTAATTATTTTAAAATCTTTTATTTATTTATTTAAATAGTTTTAGGGAATACCCCAGGCACCTCAAAATGGAACATAGTTCTTCTTGTCAGCCTAGCGATTGAATAAAAACATATAAAATAAACAAGATTAATGACTACGTGAAAATAAAGATTGACTAGTTTTTAGTGAAAGGAAATAATTGCATATTTATCTTCCGATGTCCTGTAAAAAAGAATTAAATTTTCCAAAAAGTGTATAAAATTTTTGGCACATCAAAAATGGCGAATCAATAATTTTTAATTGATTTATATAGAAAATTTTTTTTCTGAGAAATTCGTTAATTTGAAAACAATCCTTCAATCATCAACAACATAATTAGGATGAAAAGTAAAGCGGTTTTTTTAAGATTCTAAAAAGGGATAAGAAATTAATTAAAATGAAAACTAATTTTTGATTTGTAAAAGTAAAACTACTGTAAATTTATTTCAAATAAGATTTGTCAATTAAAAAAACGATAAAAATAAAAAAATTTGCTTGGGTCAAAAAAGACCCATTTTCGTCAACAACGTAGTGCTGGGTCATTTTTGACCCAGTTTTCGACGGATAAGGGTTAAATTAAAAAAACATGTTCCTCTAATCAAAAATATTATGAATTTATACGAATGTAACTTAACTTCTAATGTAAAAAAAATAATTTATTATTTAATTTGAATGTTGCTTATTTTTTGAATAAAGCCAATGACATTGTTTGTGACCTTTTCACAAATATGTTCCCGGCACATTGCCAATTAGAAATTAAGTTTTATATATCATCTTATAGAAAATCTTTCAAGTATTTTAAATATATAAAAATATTTTTAAACAATGATCCATTCAAAAGTTATGATAAGAAAACGCCGACTGAATATTTTTTGTTATTATTTTCCAGAATTGTTTGAGAGTTAGTTAGGAACATGTGTTGAAGCCTGTTTAGACTTCTTTTTTGGGATTTATAAATACAAAGACTTTGCTTTAAAAATGCTTTATTGGAATCCGAATTTAATAACAAAAACAATCGTTTATATAGTAAATCAAAATATGTTAGTGGTTTTATCTGCAGTTACAAAAATAATAAGGAACAGAAAAATGCTTTAGAGTGATGTCAAGACTTGAGTCTTAACACATGGATTTAATCAGGGACTACTTTGACTAATTGAAAACAACTTTTTTATAGTCAGCAAAAGAAAATCTTTATTAATAAAAATTTAAAGTAAATTTTTTTTTAATTAATAATTTGTATCGATTTTTAAAAAATAAAAATAAATAATCAAAGTCTTTGACTTGGACTTTTTTGAAAAAATAAAATAAAATGAAATTTAGCTTGAGACTTGTGGGTTTTAAACAAATATGTCATTTTCTTAGTTATTTGTTAAGACTAGAAGTGATCATTTATTAATATAATTATTATTTCTGTGTAATGAAATTTTTAATTAACAAAAAAAAACAGTCTTTTTTTATTTAAAACCTTATTTTTCCCCCAAAAACACTCCTAAACGCTCAAAGACGCTCTATTTACAATATTTTGAAAAGAATATGTTAATTTTTTGTGCTCTTCTATTTTCATTTAAAATAATAAAATTAAAATATAATTTTTTAATAACTTTTTTAACCCCAATTTATCAAAAAATTTTTCAAATCAAACAAAAATTTTTAGATTTTTATTTATAAAAATAATTTTTATTAAAAAAAAATTTTTAATTTTTCAATGCATACATAATAAAAAAACACTTAAATAATTAAAGAAAATTAAAAAAAATTTGTTTTATTTGTTTATGTTTGGTTGTTCATTTTCCATATGATTACGGTTCCCTTTATTAAAAAATTTCATTAAATAAATGCAATAAATAATCTAAAAATTGCTACATTTTTATCTCCTGATGCTAGCAAGCTAAGATCGTAATTCAGTCCAACATCTATAACTGGATATTCATGTTTTTCAAGTTTTACAATTAAAGGATCCTCATCGAAATCCATATCATAAATATACACACAATTATCTTCACTTCCAGAGCAGACTAGACTACTATTTTGCTGTTTTTTATTTATTACTGGACAAAAGGTCGACTTAATCATCAATTCATTTTGTTTGATGAGAATTCGTTTTCTCAGTCGTATTGACTGAATGTCAGAATTAATCAGCTTGTACAGCAATAAAAAGTTAGGCATTGAGTTTACCAAAAGAGCTGACTCTTTGCTATTAAGATGCTTAAAGGACAAGCTGGTTATCGAGTATCCATTGTTACTAATTATTTTTTTTGTTTTATTAAGCTTTAAGTTGTAAATATTGAATTGAAATAGATGCACTGCTCCATTGTTGTCGCCTACCCAAAGATTTGATCCAGTTGAGTCAAAGCACATGGCTTGTACTTTACCATTTACTTTTTGAAGACAATTTTTGCTAGCAATAATTCCAGTCGATAGATTGTAAACCTGAATTAGACCCTTGGAATTTCCTGTCTAAAAATTTAAATTTTTTAAATAAATTTTTTATTTTATTTTTTTTTAAATTGTACAAAAATCATGTTTTCATTAATAGGCAGAAAGCAGCAACAAAATATTTCTGAATTGACAGTATCTCTTAAAATTCTCATGCATTTTCCTTTAGTTACTTGCCAAACCCGAGCAGTCGCATCCAGAGATGCAGTTACAATCAAATCGTTGGTGGTGCTCCATTGCATGTCCATAATGGGCGCTTTATGGCCTTCTAATTTATAGATCATTGTTGCCGGAGTTGGTATTACTTGACAAATAGCCAAAGTGCCATCAGAAGAACAGCTAGCAAGCAAACTTCGATCATTGTTTGCAAATTTTACCCCAGTGACAGATCCTGTATGATTGTTGAACACATGATTAACTTGACCACAAAACAACTCGTCATAATTTTGTTTACTATTTACAGACCTTTGATTTGAGTGTAAGCTCTCTCTACTTAAATTTAAATTTGAAATTTTCGGATTCAATATGCTTGACATGTTTGTAAAATTGTTTAGTTTTCGTGAAAAATTATCTTTCATGTCTAGATTAAGAGAGATCGAGTCAACAGTTGAGGTTTTGTTATTAGCTCTAGATCTATTTTGTAGACTGTAACTATTTAAGCTTGAGTTTTCAAAAGATTGTCCAAATTTTTGCTCAAGTATTTGGGTTCTAAGATTCAAGTAGTCTCGTCTTTTTTGCAAAGTATCCTCATCTTTACACTTCATTGAATTTTCTCTCATTATTTGGGTCCTACGACGTAAATACAATGTTCCTATTTTAAAGCTGAGTCCATTTTTTTTTCAAATAAATTAATGTCTACTTAATTGGGAGTTTTGGGTGATCCTTTTGAAATTAAACTTTGCATCTAGTGACAGAATTTCCTGCCAGATGTTGTTATTTATTTTTTCATTATTAGTTTTGCAGCAATTCATTTTTTTTTGGCTAAAATAATTTTATAAAAATCTTAAAGATTTAAAAGAGATAAGTGAATGTTTTATTGATTTTAAAAGATAAGTGAAATTATTTTTTATTTTATTTTGAATAAGAATGCATAAACGAAATAGAATTTAGCATAAAATTTGAAAAAGTCAAACAAATTCTCAATTAGTCTTTTATTTTGTCTGAAAATTTCCCAATTGATGATAGAAATATTGCTAATATTTTCTAAAGTTAAAAAAACATCTTGTTTAACATTGTCCTTTATTGATGCAACAGGCTATGTTTTGAATTAATTTTATTTGGCATTAAGCTTATAACGAACCTCATCATCTTTTGCATCTTTGTAAATCTAACCCTAACCCATAGCTGGGTGTATAGTTAGATGGTAAATGCTACAGTTAAGAACGCCTAAGAGAACGAAGACTTGGTACATGAAGAGAATTCTTCCTACTTAAAAAAATTTAGATACTTTAAATAAATAGTTTTGACGTGTGCTAATTCATTAACTAAAATTACTTATTTTTCACCAGTTTTATTTAATTTATATAAATTTACAATTTTTTTTATACAATTGCTTAATTGATATAAAAATAAAGATTTATGTTAAAAGTGCTAAATTTTAACTAAATTAAAAGACGTTTTGACAGGCTCAAAGAAAAAAAATATAAATTTTAGCTGAATAGTTAAAAGATAATTTTAAGCTAATTGATGTCGATATCAAAAACATCCATATTGTTGTAAAAAATGTTACCAAGCTTTGTTCAAAATGCATAATAAAAAAACTATTTTAAAAGAAGCATTAGTAGATAAAATAAAAGAGCCAAGTATTGAATTGATAAACAATACTAAATACTGCTATTATTTATTATTATTTACAAATATATAAATTTAGAAATGATTTTTTTAATAAATTAAAAAAAACTTCCGCTGCGCAATCTGAAAGACAACACTTGTAATACACTTTTACATAGCATTATAGTTTTTTTCTAAGTAAAATAATGTTTAATTTGTAATTTTAATACAAATAAGAAAAATTATGATGAATATATATGATACAAGTTATGCCAAACTAGAATTTTTTTTTCAAGTAATCTTAGTTTAAGTTTCAGTAATTTTTGTTAAAAAATAATAAATCGCGTATAATTTTTTGATAAAGTTAAATGAAATACAAAATTTATTGCATTTTGGTGTTTGTGACCAAAATTTGGTCGAATTTTTCCTTTTATTTGCCTAATTATAAATGATAATTTAAAAAAAAATTCACGTTCTACAAATCTACTTATGGCCCTTGGTCTTGAAAAAAGAAAGCAGAAGCTGATTAAAGATAAATTAGCATTCCTAAAAAGACTTGGTAAAAACGAAATAACAAGTAAAATACTGGAAAAATTAGATGGATCCGAGACAAAAAAATTAAGTAACAAATCTAGCCTAAAGAAAACAACTGAGTTTCTAAATTGTGATCAGCTGGATTGCAATGTTTTAATCCCACTACTCAACCAAAAAATTAAAGAAATGTCGAAGAAAGTGAATAATAATGAAAATGAAACATATAGAAAAAAATTAATATAAAATCTCGTATTTTTTTAGAAAAAAGAAAGTGAAATGTTTAATCTTTTGATCTATAATAGAAGGATGTTTTTTTTTGAATTTGGTAAAACTTTTTAGTTTAAGCCTTTTTGTCAAAATGTCTTGATAGATGGCCTTAGATCATTAAAATCCGTATATTTTAAATTTTCTGAAAATCAAACTCAAAAAAATGTCTCAATTATAAGTGGAAGTGAGTCATCGTATTAAGCTGATTTTTAGATGAATTATGAAATCGAACTAAACTTTAGTTCGATTTCAATTTTGTATTTAATTTGTATTTAATAATTCTATCTTTTTATGATAAAAAGAATTGACAAATTACTTAATTTCTTATTAAAAAATTAGCCCGAGGCTGTTATAGTGGGGCGTGTACGTCCGCAGACACTTGGAGACCTAATTCTCCCACAGCATTTATACTACAACTACTACTACTAAATGCTTCAAGTGCTTTCATTGAAAGATTTTTTAGTATTTGTGGAATAAAATGCGATAAACAGTCAGGTAATATGAGTGAGTGATAAATACAAGTGATCGTTTCTAGATATACTTAAATATTGATAGACCGAATATATTTGAGAGCAGGTCATTCAGCTGGAAACATGGACATTATTTAGAAATGACTAGTTTTCTAAATGGACCAGTGTTTTTAATAAGGATTCTGTTCAAAAATGCTATTCCGCATTCCTTGAAGCCTTCTTCTTCAAATTTTTTCAAGTGAGTGACTTAGTCTGGTTATTCCACTAAAAATCTGGTTATAAATCAATAAAAATTAGAAAATAAAAAAAAAAAAAACTTTTGTTATATTTTATTTAGCATTTAATATGAAACAATTATAAATTTTATTTAATTAATTTATGTCAAATCCAAAAAAATTTTTTTTAGTCTCTGTCAAAAAAAAAAGTATAATTTTAAAAAAATGTTTAATAAAAAAAATTCGATTTATATCTATAACAAAAAACTAATAAAATTAAATTTAAAATCAACTACTAAATATTTTATTTTCAGACTTCTCTGTTCTATTTATGTAAGCCAAAGTTAAATCAATCACTTTTTTCGTATTAATCGATTCAATATTTTTCACACGCGCTCTCACTTTGTTAACAACCTTTTTCATAATTATCTTATATTCATCTTTAGTTATTTTGCTCTTAACAAAATATGGCTTTAGAGTTCCTTTACAAATTAAGGCAATTTGATCTTGAATAGAATCAACTTTTAATTGTGTTTTAATTGTTTGCTTTGGCTCAGAATCAGCATTTTGTTCTTTAATTTTATTTAAAAATTCTAGTCTAGCCTCAACCGGTTCCGTTTTCAATCTAGATAAACCACATGAGGCTGACTCTTCATGTGTATTCACTGCTGAAATTTGACCCTCTTTAAAAACTTTGACTTCTTGTTTAATTTCTTTTTTTTCAATGACCAAATTCTTTTTTTTTAAACCAGAATTTGGATTAAAATCAAAAATTTCTGTTCTAGGATTAAATTTAACTTCTTGTCGAACAATTTGATCAAGTTTAGGAACAGTGGGTTCTTTTTTACAATTGGAAAGATTATTCAAAGACATTAGTCCAGCATTTGATATAAATTTATCAACTGGTTCATTTTTGTGTTCTTTCGGTTCAAATTTGATTTTTCCATCAGCATCAATTTCAGTCTTAAATTTAATACACTTTGACGTCACGTTCCCTTCTTGTGGACTCCTTGATTTTGCATGGTCATCAAATTTTTTATCCTCAACTTTTTCTTTTATTTTGAATAAATTTTTTGAACTTGTATTTATTAGTTTCATTGAGCCATCACTTGAATTTTTTTTTTTAATAAAAAAATTTTCTAAACATTTAAAAAATAAAATCTACTGATTAAGTTTTAAACTAGTTGAACTTTTGGACAACAAACTTTGACTATTCATTATTGAATTTAAAAAATCAGTCGATGGTGAAAATTTTTTCTCTTGCCTTTGTTAAATATTTAAATGAAAGATAGCTGCATTATCAGTCAAAATTTACTTTTCATTTTGAGACTCGTTAGTGTTGGTATTTTCAAAATATTCGCTTGTCTGTGAAGTCAATTGAATGGATGCATGATCTTCGTCATTCAACGATCTGATTCTAAAATTACTGGTTAAATTGGCACAAATATCACCAGTGGTACATTTTTTCTCTTTTTTTTGATCTTGATCGAAAATTTTCTTCAAAATTCGCTCTTCAGCACTTATTTTAACTTTTTTAAATTTTCGTTTTTTGACACGTTTTTTTGAGCTGCCTTTTCTAGTTTTGGTGTATTTTTTTAAAATTTGTTTAGTCTTTTTTCCTCTAAGTGAACTTTTATTAGTCCTGGATTTTGAGTATTTTTTAACAATTGTCAAGCTTTTTGATGTTGTTTTGCTAGTCTTTAAGTTGACGCTCTTTCGAACACGCTTCACCCTTTTTCTTCGTGAGCTTTTTTTTCGCTTGACCACCCGAACTTTTTTCACTCTAGTCTCATTCAAATTTCTTCGATTTGCACTTACATTTCGTCTAACGCGTTCAGAAAAATTAGTCCTTGCTATAATGCGCCTCTCAAAATTAGATGTAGATGGCACACTGTGGTTCAACCTATGAACAGCACATCCTGGACAAAACCATTCTCCTTCAGGTATTTCATCAATTTGTGGGTTCAAGCATTCACCTTAAAAACAAAATTAATTTAAAATTTTTTTATCTTTTTTTTTTTTTCAATAAAATGATAAAGTTTCTATCAAAAATATGATTTTTTTTCTACAAAATCTAGATAATTTTCAGCACTATTATTTGTCAACTTGGTCAAAAAAAAAATGCGTTAATATATCTAGGAATTTAAGAAAAAAATCTCTTTTACAATGATATCCTTTATCACAAGCGTCGCATAAGAGCATTCTATCTTCTCTATTTGGTTGACGACATACTTCACAAAAGGTCAGGTCTTGCTCATGTTCTTCTCTATGCGTTTGTGTTCTGTCTTCAACTTTTATTCTCTGAATTATTTGATTGCTGTTGTTTTTAATCAAAATAAAACTGAAAATCTTGCGATCAATTGGGCAAGTGTTTATTTTCTAGATAAAAATCAAATTTAAACAAAAAAATTTTAAAAATTTAAATGACATTGGGTAAACTCTTCTATGGTGCTCAAAAAATAGTGTTGGATGCCGTCAAAGGCTGCCAATGGACCACCAAAAAATGCTACTGGATGTCTTGATGAATAACAGATAAATTTTTTTTTCAAAATTTCAACTTTTATCGATCAAATTTTGATATTTTATTTTTTTTCAAGCTTTTTTTTTGGACACGGTCATCACCATTTTTGATGGTCCATTGACTGTCACTGATGGCACCTAACCCAATCAATAAATAAATTTTATGATACATGATAGATTGATAAATGTTTTTCAGTAAAAAAAAATGTATGTGAAATTTTTTATAAAAAGAAATTTATTAAAAAATGGAAAAATTTTTTTTCTCAAATAAGCTTGTGTTGCAAATTCAGCATAGGCATAGTGCAACAAACAATGTGACAGCTATTTATTTCTTGTATCATTCATGGCTTAAGAGACAGAAAATTGCCGAACCCTTCTTCAACTTGGTTTTGGTTAGTAAAATACCGTCTTATTAGAAAAAGAACCATTGAGTGAATAAGAAGATTTGGACAATATGGTGAAAAAAATGAAGAGCACTTCTATTTTGGCTTTATGAGGTCTAACGTTATCTTGAAGAAACAAACCTAGCTTTCGCTTAACCAAGGAAGGATATTTTTCTTGAAGTGAAGCATAGATTCGTTCTAATTGTTCAGAATAAAGATCCACATTTAAAACACGACCATCTTGAACTAGCTCTAAGTGTTGCAAAGTCTACCAAGCACACAACATCGCCTTTTTATCAAATTTTATGAACCAATCTTGTACCCTTCTTACTTGAAGTTCATTTTCATAGACCTTTTTTCCAATAACCAGAAACAAAATTTTCATTTAAAGTTTTCACCTTATAAATTTGTCACTGGAAGAATTGATAAAGAAGGATAGTTGTTTAATAGTTTATTGCAATCATATAATATACAAAAATATAATATATTATACTGTCTTTTAACTGTATCTCTTTAGAGATGATAGATTTTCTAGAATAGAATTCCATTCTGATTTTTAGAAGTGTTGCGAGACGTCCTAATTAATGTTATTAATGGTTATGCCGTTTTGATGGCCGTCTGGATTAAAATTTTTTTTTTCAAAATTTTATTGTTTTATCTTATGCTCAATTCTTTTATTTATTAAATTTTCATATTAGAAAAATTTTCT
Source organism: Brachionus koreanus (assembly GCA_016987375.1). Classification (NCBI taxonomy): domain Eukaryota; kingdom Metazoa; phylum Rotifera; class Eurotatoria; order Ploima; family Brachionidae; genus Brachionus; species Brachionus koreanus. The sequence goes on from PJRA01000220.1 coordinate 664,071, forward strand.
AATTTTTTTGTACACGTCCATCAAAACGGCCAACACCATTTTTGGCGGTCCTATGGCCAACACTGACGGTACCCAACACCATTAATAACAAAGTCACGTATTCTAAATATATGATTTGAAAACAAGTTGATCATCAAGTAAATGAGTGCTTAAAGTGTGGGTAGCAAATTTTTTTAGAATTAGAATTTTAAATAAACAAAGAGACTAATCATTTTGAAGAGCATTCAATTCTGTTTATTTTAGCATATAATATGACTTGTAGTTTTAGAATTAAAAAGATGCTAAAATAAAAATAATTCAACATTTAAAAAATAACATTGCTACACAAGGCACTTCGATATTTAGTGAAACAGTTTTGTAATTTTTTTAAATACAGTGCTGTTGAAAAAAAATATGCTAAATGGAAAAATTTTTAATTTCACAATAGAAATTCAAACACAAGATTTTTTTAAAAAATCTTTTAAATTTTTTTTAAATTTCAAAATTCGAACTAAAAATTATAATTTTAAGAACTAAAAATAAATCACTAATTTTTAGCAATTTTCACTAACTAAGTATATGTATTTGAAAAAAAAAGAAGCTTTTAATTTATTCTTACTTAATCATTTGTGATACAAAATCTGATCAGTTAGAAAAAAAAAGTGTTGTCTTATTTAGAAAGAAAAATCTGATTTATAAAAAAAATCCATCTTTAAGTTAAATTTTGTGTAAAAATTGTAAATATTCTTACTTTTGACCATTCTTGTAAGCAATCAAGACAAAATATGTGATCACACACGTCAGGATTGGAAATTACACTATTGTTTTTGAAATTACACAAACAAATTGGACAATTTTGGTACTTTGAGTTTGTATCGGTCTCTAGTTTGGTAGGTTCACTCTTTATTGTTTTCAGGACAGGTTCAACTTTTATTTCTTTCATGATCACTACTGAAAAAAAATTTTTTCTACAAATCTATAAATAATATCTATAGTATGTTAACTGAACAACATTCAAAAAAATAGGCAACAAAATATAAGTCAATTATAATTTTGAAATTATTTACTAAAATTATTTATCCATTTTTTCTCAATTAATATATACAAATTAATTATGTTAATATATTCAGCCAACATATGAATTATTGTATAAACTATGTATATTGGCTAATATAGCTAATTTTGTAAGTTAAATTAATTATAGAACAGAACATTTTCAGTAGTTATGCAGTAACGTGCAAAATTTTACTAAAAAAACTTTGCCAAAATACTTTAATTTAATTTAAAAGGAAATGTTTAAAATGACAATATAAACTCATTATTTGTAGATTGATTTTGAAGACATTTTTGAGGTTCATTACTTTTGATTTCAGCTCAAGTCGATATTTTGTCTTTACCCTTGCTTCACCCCATATCATACCCATTTCAATGAACTTTTTAATGATTGTTTCCCTCCCATTTGTTCCTTATGCACAGGCTCAATGATTCCGAATTTGTTCTTTTGAATAGTTCATCATTTGTTATTGTATTAGGCCAGTGTATTTTTAGAATTATTTTTAAGCTACAAATGTGAGATGTATTAATACTTTTTCTGTTAGCTTCAGACATCCCCCATAATTCACTTCCATACAGCTAAAGCTTTGTTTTATTGCTCGTAAATTTCCATACTGTTTTGAGTCTTGCAAAGGCATTTTTTGCTTCTCTATGTCTTTGTGTGATCCCATAGCCGTGCTGAAGATGCTTCCTAGATATGTGAAGTCTGTAACGTTTTCCACTTTGGTGCTGTCGATCTTTATCTGGGTGTTTAAGTTCCGTGTTTATACACATTACTTTGGTCAGGTTTATTTCAAGTCCAGTTGATTTAGCATTATTATTTTTCAACATAAATTCTGAAAAAAAAAATTAACACTTAATACTAATAATTCATATATTTTTAAGCTTGTCAAATATTTAAAAAATTATTCAAAATAATTTAACAAGATAAAATTTCTTTTAAAATTTTTAAATTTTCAAATAATTTCTTTTTCCAAATATTTATACAGTTAACAAAAAAAAAAAGTATATTTTTTCCAAATTTGCTTGTAAAAAATCTAAATTTTTTTTGTTTAAAAGCTGTGACCATCTAACAATTTTCGAATAAAAATAAATGGCAAAAACTTTGTATTTAAAACAATATTTTTTACTTATAAATAAACGTTTTGAAATTTTTTTAAACCAAAGTAAGACAAAATTGTATAATATATTTGAATAAAGGTTTGATATTTATTATTATTGCTAAATTTATTTTAAAAAAGTGTTTAAGCTGTAAGCTTATTATTCACACATACTCGATATGTTACACTGTCTATTTAATTGTTTTAGAAATCTTACCAATATAACTGTAATGTAATCCCATTGGATATTATCGAAATCCAGTTCTCTACATTTTCTGCACTCCTACCATAATACACAGGTGTGTTAGGGTCCAGGGCGTAAATTTTCACTGCTATTTCTAGTTGAAGATCCTTTATCTTCTTTACGTTCGCATCGTACTCCAATAAAAGCTTATTTTTCACTTCTGCTGTCTAATTTTGATCAACCGCTTTTAATGTTTCTCTTTGACTAGTAGTGGCCATCTTATATCGCTGCTACCATGTAATGTATTAGGGAGTTAATAGAAAGACTAGTTATGACTATTACTTTATTAAATAAAGATAAAGAAAAAAAAATAATGATGAATAAAGGATAGTTTTCGGATGTAAAATTTATGGATGTTTTTTTCATCTTTCTCAGTCTTTTTGGAAAAGAATGCAACAACAGGGTTTGAAAAGTTGGTTCAAAGATGAAGGCTTAAGAGAAACCTTTAGAAGAGCTCAGGCCCTAGCATTTTTACCAAACGAAGATGTACATAAAGGTTTTGATTTTATCAAAAGTCAAGCTCCCAAATCAGCTTATTCATTTTTGTCCTATCTCGAGAATAACTATATTGGTACTAAAGCCAGATATCCGATTAACTTTTGGAATCTGTTTAAAAGAGTCCAACTAGACTTACCACGCACTAACAACAATATTGAGTCATGGCATTCAAGAATAAGCAAAAATTTAGGTAGAAATCTGACAATTGATAAAATAATAGAATTATTCAAATTGGAACAAAATAGTATGGAAGCTGATCTTGTTTGCCTTTTTAGTGGAAAGCAACTCAAATCATTAAATGCCAAAATTTTACAACGCGAGGCAGAAATAAATTCTTTAGTTGATGAGTATAAAAGTTGTCATTTAGCACTGAGTTTAGATGGATATGCGAGAATAATAACTAAAAAAATTTATAATGTACAAAAAAATTAACTTATTTATCCAATCATATTTTTCTATCAAAAATATTCTATGAATTAATTATTCTACAAAAAAAAATTCTATAAATTGAACGTTCACCAGGATAGTATATAACAATAAAGTTGAGTTGCTTAAATATGGAATCCGGTACGTGACTAGATTTCCGAAAAGAATAATATGACATAACGGAGGTATTAATAAATCTAGCACAAATGTTAAGTTTGTTTTGCTTAATGACAACCAGATTACTTTTACAATAAAATGAACAAGCTGATCCTAGATTTTAATATAAAAATATCACCTCAATAAAGTGAATTTTCAATTATTTAAAAAAAAATTAAAACAATACTAAAAAAGATTTTTACAACTTAGTGATAAATAAGAAAGGTTTTTCAAATGCTCAAGTAGTTAAAGTTATGGATACACCAAATATTATTTTTTTAATTGGCAAAATATTATAGAAAAAGCAAAGACCTTCGAGTGAAATTGACTTGGTAAATTAGCTAAGAGTAATTGCACTTAAAGAAGCCTTGTCTTCTCGTTATTGAATGAAATGCATTTATTTCTCTCAGGAGTTTTTCATTACTTAAATCTTCAAAATGAACTAATTTATGCTTTCAAATATAAAACATATTTCGAGAGAACCATACCTTAATTAACTCAAACTTAGTTCCTAATTGGTATGTAATATGACACTGGTTGATTTTAACTATCACACGGGCCTTGATCAACATCAGGACTTGAAAATTTTTAATGTAAAATATATTTTCTTTATTTAAAAATAATTTAGTGCAAATTAATTTTTTTTTGTAGTTTAATATTTAAACTAATTTATCTATTTATTTTATTTTTTATTAATTGGGCTTATTCAACATGACACATACAAGCGTAAACATAATTGACCTTACTTTTAGATAACTAGGAGGAAGAAGCAAGGCCAAATGTTGTCAGATGATTGAGAAATATTACAGATGTGAATTTATTATTGACGATGAATCTTACTTCACTCAAAGGAAACGTTGCTTAGCCTGGGAATGATATTTTTAATAGCAGTAACGTTATGAAGATACCATAGGGTGTAAAGAACAAGCAGGTTAAAAAAATTGGAGAAAAATCAATGGTCTGGTTGATCTTTACACAATGCGGAATCAATAAACTATATTTAGTACCCAGCAGTTAAGCAGTCAATTAAAATATGTTCTTTTGAGAGTGTTTAAAGAAGCGACCTAAACCAATAATTAAAAATATTTTCAGAATGGTAAATATGAGTTTGGACCTGACTATGCTTCATCTCATTATGCAAATATGGTAGAGAATTATCTCATAGAAAAAAATTTAAGGTATGTTGCCACAGAAGTGAACCCAGCAAATGTACTAAAAGCACAAAGAAGATCTTTAGGGAAATTTAATAGACCCGTTATAATATAGGTGCTATTGGAAGATGTATTTTTGACAACCATTAACAAATCACTAGAGAAAATTAACTTAATAATAAAATGTATTAATATTAATCTTAGGATTTTTATTTACAATTTAAATAAAAAGTTTTCTATTTTTGATAAATAGTAGAGTTATTTGGGTTTATTTTGTTTATAAAACTTTTTGATTGCATCATGAGAAGACTTTTTAGCGACCATGAGTCTCTTTGAATCATTGAACCAAATGAGTGCGTCAATGTCCTTTAAAATATAAATATTTAATTTAGAGTTAAAATTTGACATGCAACAAAAGTGATTGATACCCGGGCATAATTTTTAAGTGATAAAAAGTCATCATCCGAATTGAACTGTCCATAGAAAACACCATCGAAAAATTTCAATCTATTTCTCTCATTGTACCAGAAATGGATCTGATCAGAGACAGTCTCAGGGAGTATCGGTTTCTGAAAAAAAAAAAAAAAAATAAATTTCTCTAGTTTTATTTGGCTTATTTACTCTTGAGCTGATATGTGGATGAGCGTTAGATCTCAAAAAATTCACAATCTAAAATTATGTTTAACAAATAAATAAAATCAAAAAGTCTTGTTTATCTAAATATAACTTGTTGGCCAGTAATGCCCATTTTAAAAGCTTCGCGAACACTTTCTCTTGTCAAAGAAGCCACAACCATGTTGGGAAATCTAAACATCAAGTCGGAGAAAAGTGCCAACAAGCTTATTTTCAAATTTGAGTCTGTGTATGCGTAAATTCGGTAGTTAGTCTCAACAATTATGTAGCCTTTATCATCTTTTTCACATTCGAGACCTGTGTTTACCCCGTTAGCTAGTTGAATAACTAATCTTGTTGGATAAAAGCGCTTTATTTTCCTCTATTTTGAAAAAAAAAATTTATAAATTGTTTTAAATTTTGAACAAGTCTGATCAATTTTTGCATAACTTACAGTCTTCATGAACACTAGACCGATTTTTCTCAATTCCTGCAGAAATTCTATTTTATTTTCCGAATAATTTTCGCATGAATACTCTTTGCCGAATGTAGAAAAGCTGAGCTCGAACAAAAGAGTCAAACATTCGGACAAATCCTGGTTATTTTTCTTTTAATAAAAATTAAATTTTAAGTTTTTGTTCATACTTAAATATCAGTGTTTTACCTGCCAACAGTATTCTAAAAGCTGAATCATAAAATACCATATTTGAACTTTTCTATTCCAAAGTAAAAATTGAAAAGCTGCAGCTGTTAAAACTACTGGTTCATCGGATGTCATGTCATCTTTGTCTGAGTGGGCAGGCACATAATTTTCGTCCACACTTTTCATTAGACCAGCAAACTTGAGAACTTCTTTAGTAGAATTGCATATTTGATTTTTTGCATCTTTTGGATTAACAATGTATTTCAGTATGGACTAAAGATACATAATCTGTAACAAATATTAAATTTAGCAGCGTCAACCTACTTCCCATCTCTCGATGGCATAGTTATCTAATTTTTCAATTATTTTCACATCCGAAGAGCTAACTTGCTCTTCTCTTAATGGCTTTTCCAAATTAAACATGCCAGAGTAAAGATTTTCTTTAAATGAGCTCTTCAGAATAAACGCTGAAAATCCAGCCTGGGTCTTCACTTCTTTCCATATGCCAAGGCTGGATAGAATTTTGTTTGACTCATTTCTTTGCCTATTATCAAATGTCTTAGTAGAGAAAATTTCTTTTCGTTTAAAGTGATCATTTACTCAAGAAATTTGGGATCAACCCAAGAGTCGATTGTGACTTTTGGCACTTCTTGACTTAGTAGCAATAAGCGCATCACAAAATGCTTTGCCAGTTCAGGTAGCTCTCGGAATATTGCCAAACATGTAGTCGGGTGATCGAATATACTTTCAATGACCGTAAGAGGAAGGTTAGTTATATAACTAGTTAGATCTTTAAACTCAACTAAAGATTTTGACATGATTTATTTTTTTAAAATTAAAAAAAAAAATATTTTAAAATAAAAATAATTTGATATAAATGCATTGCTTTTTTTTTCTAATTGCAAAATTTTGTTCAAACTTTTTTACTCTAGAATAGGCAATATTTAAAATTATTTAGGATATAAAATTCATAAATTTACGGGACCATTAAAATCAATACAACAAATTTTTAATTTCTAACTCCAATTATTAACATTTAAAATATGAAAATTAATCAAAACTTTTACTTAATGACACCTGTCCATAAAAAATAAAACTTTTTATTAAAAAATCAAAGCTTATTTAATGCTAAAAACCTAGATTTTTACTTTTGATCATCAATAATATTGATTAATTTTTAATTGATGACAATAATTTTTTTTATTTCAATGTGAAGAGAAAATTTTTGAATTATAAAAAAGTATGAAAGTATGATCCTTATTTATCTCGTTTGCTAATCAATTGAGACACATGTTTCAAACTCTGATCCAAAAGGCATCGAATTTGACGAGTCTGAGGTTATGAAAGATGAATTTGTTCCAAAAAAAGCAAGACTTGAGTAAAAAAATCAAAAGATAAGTGATAAAGAAACGAAATAATGTGATCAATGCAGCGTGCAAATGAAGAAAAAACGTTACTGGGCTTGTCCGAATAAATGTGTAAAAAAAATAAAAATATTAAAGTCACATTAACAAAAAAGTTATTTATTGTTTTTAATATTTTATTTAAATTAAATTTAACGAAAATAAATTAAAAATAAAAAGAATTATTTTACTTGTGTTACAAAAAAAATCATATAATCTTGAAAAACTAATGCTGACTGGAAGTCAGTTAAGAATAATCAAAATTGATTTGATATCTTGATTGAAAAATTTCATTTAGTTTTTGAAAAATTCGGAAAGTTTGTGCAACTCGATATGCTTATTTTGGTTGATTTAAATCGTATTAGAAAACTTGTCGATACGACAGAGTTCATGAATTATTGGTTCAAATAATACGTATTTATTCTAAGGGATAAATGAAGCAAATCTATTACAAATCTTCAATATGGCATCTCTTTTACTAGTGGATAATATTTGTGTAAAGTCTCGGGTTTGGACTTAAGGGATTAAAGCCAAGAAATAAATAAAACATTCTAATTTAGTTAAAAGTTTATTTAATGGAATCTCAAGTTAAAACAAATAATTATTTGTTTATATAGTGTCAGCGTGCTCTGACTGCAGTTATTACTTAAAAAACATTTAAATAAGGTCTAGAGAAAGGGATTAAGAGATGTCAAAAATCGGGTCTTAACATCCCTACCCCTTTCCTAAGAAGGACTAAGGCGTCACTGACGACTAACCACCAGAAAAATACAAAAATTAAAAGGAGAATATAAAAAAACAAACAAGAACTGATAGAAGAAAAAAAAGAAAATAAAAAACTACAACAAAGGGTAACAAAAGTAAACAAAAATTAATTAATTGTAAATTACCAGAGTGTAGTAGTTGGAGGCAAACTGCGCACGGAAACGTTCTCGGACGTCCCGATCGGAGTTGTGGACGTACCAAAACATAGAATCCTAGCACATGAAGTGTCCGCATTGCGTCAAAACGATTGAGGGACAGTTCTCGAACTATTCGAGGCACACTGGGCATGGTCCACCACTAAATCGGTGTTTTTTTTTAGTGATTGGCCTAGCTAGGAGTTGAACGGCCATAAAATCGGAAGTTGTGGCTGACAGCCTTGATCCGTTTAGATGCTGAAATATTGCTAATATTTCTTTTATTTATGTTATCAAAACTTCTTATTTCAATTATTTAATAAGTTATAAAACTTTATAGTCTTTTACACAATCCCGTGCAGGGAACTTGTGTATGCACGGTCTCGCCTGCGCTCAACATGCACATCGTCTACTGAGTCAGACGCATGCATGAAACTCCGCAGCAAACCGAGTACATACACAGTGATGTCCTCATCACAGATGCCTTCTTGTTAGTGGAACCCATGTGCGGGGTTCTTATTCGGTCGGGAGGTCTTTCAATTGGCTAACCTGATTCCGCAGGTCATCTATTAGTTGGCGGCTCTCTAATAACTCGGTTAGGGTATTTGTAGTCCGTTGATTTGCAGCGTCGGCCTCTCTTCGCTGTTGTTCCCATTGCTGGGTCCTCTGTTCTATCTTTCGTTTTTCTTCGCGAAGCTCATCTCCCAGCCGGGACACCCTTGGGATCACTGACTCCTCTTCTCGATGGTAATTAATTGTAGTTTGCCGCCGGTTAATCTCTGACGCGCGCTTCCGGAATGCCTACTCGGTTAAAGAAGGTTATTGCTTCTTGATGCACTGAAGCGTCTTCGTATCGGATAAAAGCATTGTTTGTCTTGTGGAAAACTCGGTTAGTGCCCATTCTCAACCATTTAATCCGACCGAACTTATGTTTGTATACGTCCAGCTCTTCTCGGAGTATTGCATTTGCGTTCGGTACTCCGTGTACCATTATGTCGTGCTAGGCTTGCATTTTTCGATTTTGAATATTAAATTTTGAATTTAAATATTTTTTTTTAAATTTTATATATCGAATTTTTATTTTAGTGGTAATGCTGATATAACTAAACATAAAGTTAATAGAAAAAGGTTCTTCTGGATTACTCCTCCTTTGGCTAACGTAGAAAACTAAGGACTACACAAATCATTTTAACTATACAAAACATTTAAAAAAATAGCTCGATCTACTAAAAGTTTTGATGAAAATTACTATTCTAACCGATCTACGGGTTTAATTGAGCGCTCGCTCTTGCTAAGATTGTCTTGTGGCATATTTATATTCTTTTGAACATAGTGGTTTGGCTGAAACGTTCCTCCACATCATCGTTCATCCTCATCATCAGCTCTCAAAACTGACTCGGGTTGTGATACCAAATCATTTTTATAATTAAATTCAGCAATTTCATGAGTTTGTACATTGCCACTTTGGACAGCAGTCACATTTTTGCTTGGCCTTTTTTTAGTCGATTTGGTTTTCACTTTTTTAGGCATTAATAGAATTTACTGATCAACTGCTGAAAAGGAAAATTGGCATTTTTAGATAAATGAACCATATTTTTTTATTTTTAAATACCATTCATAAATCTATGATTGCATCTGCTTTTTCACTTTTTGTTCTAAATGATTATTTCCAAAGAAATATGTTCATTTAGTTGACTTACATTTGTAAAATAAATTTAGTTTTGGGGTTAGGTTCTGGTTATTTCTTGGTAATATACCCAAAAGGCTTTTTTAAAACGAAAATTTATACTTGAAGACTGTACTGTCATATAATGCTTAACTGATATGTATGCTTGGATTGGCAAGTTATCACTCATCATGTTATGCTCTAGTAAGACTTTGAAGTCAAAATTTTTGTCTGAGAATGAAAATGCTTTCAGAAAAAGATCAAGGATTTCATAGTGTTCGGATTTAAATTTGTTATCTAAGAACAAACAGTTCTTTGAGATTTAAGTCTCTCATTTTTCTAAGTGTCCTTTTTGATTGCAGCCCTTGCAAGCTTGGTTTTTAATGGGCGATTTTCAGTTGTTTGAAGATTGTCTGATGATTGACTGATCTTTCCAATTTTTTAAGATCCAGCTTGACTGAATTCTAGAAATTCCTAGGTTGAAATTCACCTTAGAGCTTTCCATTCATTAATTTTTCATTTCTTTTTTTATTGCTAGGCCAAACGACCATTTTCAATTTTTTTTTTCAATTCAAAAATTTTATAATAGATTACCCTACATCTTAATAATCTAAAAAAAAAAAGTTATTCAATTTTCATCAAGTTAAGTTTAAATGACTTAAAATACTAAAAATTTAAAAAATATTTTTGACCTGTAAAAAAAGACGAGTCAGATTTTTTATTGTAGAATTCTGATGGACTAAAAAAAAAAATTTTTATATTAGACCAAAAAAAATTCCTTTATTATTCATTATCGATGTTTTTTAAAAAATTTGAATAAAAGAAAAAATTTTAAGCTTATCTTTTTTAATTATTTAATTGTTTTTAATTAGAAGTTTTATATTCAAAATTCACATTTGAATTAGCCTTTTCGTCCAAGTTTTTTATTTTTGATGTAATAAAGGCTATATGACTTGACGAGTTAACACCATATTGTATAGTATTATTGTGCAAATGGCTATGCTTAGGTCTATGTATTTCGATTGGCAGCACTTTTCTGCGTAATCTTTTAGGAAATTTAGAATGGGCCTGCAAATGATTGTAATAGTTAGCAAAGTTGCGAACTATTATGGGCATGGGTAAATCGATCATCAATACTCCTGTTACAGTACACAATGATCCAAATATCATGCCCATAGTAGTCTTTGGATAATAGTCTCCAAAACCAACTGTTGTGAGAGAGACAACAGCAAACCTAAACAAAAAAAAAGCTAGTCAATTTATCTAACTATTTAAAAAAAGTGATTACCAAATAGCTTCTATAATTGAATAGAATGGATTGCCAGTATGCTGGCCATGGTGAGCATGGCTTGAAACAATTAAACCACTCACTCCGTCACGGCCATCATCATTGCTTACAGCTAATTTTTCCGAATAAAAAATCAAACTGGCAAAAATGATCACTGCTACACCAATGAAAAATATCAAAAGCTTAAAGACTCGCGCACTTGCTTTTAGGGAAGCGATGATTATTCTCAAACCGGGATAGTGGTTAAAAAGCTTAAATAGTCTCATTATTCGAATGGTGCCAAACAAGTCCCATGCTGGATGAGTATCGTATGATTCATTGAAAATAAAATAATTATAAATCAAATCAACATAAAACCAGATATTAGCCAACAAGTCTATCCATGTAACGGGACTAGAGAAAAATTCTAATTTATTTGGTGATACCGAACTTTTGATACCAAACTCAATTGTAAACCACACAATGCAAGCATATTCAATATAATCTAGAATGTTGGGCACTCTTTGTCGACTACTGATTGCCAGATTTATAATTCTTGGTGTATCAAGCTTTTCTTCTTCGAAAGTTAATTTCAGGTTATAGCTACGACAAAATAGGGTGCTTTGACACAAATCGTTTACAGTAGAAAAGCAAAATGTGACTATTGAGACCGTTATGAAAAATACCGACACATAAGTTAAAATCTTAAATTTTTAAAAAAAATTACTGAAATTGTTATTTTTGCGCAATATTTTAATTTTTTTTTAAATATAAAATTTTTAAAATATAAATTTTTTTTTTATTTTCTTCATGGCACACTTAAAAATCTAAACATCACACTTCAATGCTGAATGCTTAAAAGATTTGCATAAAATGTTTTACTGATTTTGGATTTACATTTATCTTAGTGGTTTAATGAAACACAAGACCATAATTTTTATAATTATATGCAGGATGTTCAAAGATTAATAGAAAATTAATTGGATTAAAGTTCTTTTTGAACATGTAATAGGTGTTGCATTATTAGTTACACAAAATTCAAACGGCATATTGAAGTTTATGATCAAAATTTTATGATCATGCTCAAATATAATTTTTTTACAAATTTCTAAGAAGTTTTTTAAATGAAAAATTAAATGCAGAAAAATGTT
>PJRA01000403.1:13483-115925 GCA_016987375.1 Brachionus koreanus
CCTTTAAAGCCGTTTTCTTGTGCCATATCACGAATTGTAAGTATTAACTTCCATCTTTTATATGGTGTAATCTAATAAAAAATAAACTTCTAATTTAAAAAAAATAATCTAATATAATATTGTACCTTATCAACATAGACTTTTTTAAATGCCAAATCAAATGGCATTGTAAGAGCTGCCGAAGTACCACCCGCGATTGCACCACAAATGGCTGACTCGTGTGTTTCACAGTGTTCTTGATTTTTTTTCGAATTTTCAACAGAGCATTTTAGAAATTCCCACAGTGGATATTTTATGGAACAAAAAGGCAATTCTCTTAGAATAGTGGTCAACAATTGTCGGCTCAAACGCATTCCTATATCAGAAGAACATGCTAGTTTGTTCAAAACTTGAAATGGTTTCAGTTCAGTTAAGCGTCTTTCTTGTCTGTAAATATCAACTGGTGCTCTGAATATGCAAGAAGCCTTAAAAAATTAAAATATTTATAAAAGAATTTTTTTTTGTTGTCCTATTTACTGAATGACTCATGTAGACGGCAAAAATGTGACAAATACTCTGGTTCAAGTTTTCTGAATAAGCATGATATTCCATTTTAGATTTTGTTTTGTTGTAGACGCCGAAAAAGGCAGCCGATGTGGGCGGACTTTTTGACAGGGTCGACTTGGGCTTTAATTTAGACTTGATCTTGTGCCGTGGAAATTGTATCAGTATACTATTACCAGACTGAATTGTCTCATTCTTTAAAGATTAATATTAGTCTTATCATTAATTTCCAATCTGCCAAAACTTACAATAATGCATGAGATCAAAAAAGGAGAGTTTGATCCGTTGATTTCCATGTTTAATTTTTTCTATTCTCTCTCTAAAAATAATTTCAAAGTGCTAATAAATTTGAGCGCTTGAATTTTTGACTTCAAAAGCGAAAAAATTCAAGATTTCAATAAAAGACTTGAAAAGAAAAAACGAGCCATAATTTTACAAATGGATTTTTATTGCTCAGTAACTAGCAGCTTACAAAATTTTTAAAATTATAATTTTTCAATATAAAATTGAGGCTTCAAATAAGATTAGAAATGAATAACTTTTTTTTCTTTTTAACAAAGCGTGTATCTATAGACCTTATAATTTATTATTTTTAAACTTTAGACCAATCAAGCACAAAGCCACAACCATAACTTGTACAGTTTCTTAAGAATTTTTTTTAGATTTAGAATTTTAATTAAAATTAAAGAGTTAGAAAGCGTGATCATTTTGTGTTCATTAGATGATATGTATAATTCAAATAAATTATGGCTATTATAATTTAAGATAAAATGGTGAATGAAAAGAAGAAACGCCTTAATTCAGGACACTATTTAACTGCACTTTGCTTGGATTAGTCTTAACATATTTTTTTTCGATAATTTATAGATATTTCCCATTTTTCATATTTTATCTTGCTTTTTATTAAGGAAAAATGTAATTTTGAAATGAATAATAATTTCGAAATTAAAAAACTTAAGATTTTTCAAAAAAAATTAGGATCCAAATAAAAATAGAGATTTTCTTTTCACACACTTAAAAAAATTAAATTTTTTGAACTTTATATCTTATGATGATTAGATATGAAATATCAAAATAACTGTCCGACCACTTAATAAAATAGGCCATCTAAATAGTTATAGAATAAATAACTTCAGATAATAGACAAGATTAATTGCTTGAATAAAGAGCTAATTCTAAGTGAAATTAAATAATGGCAGTTGATGCAGTTTTAAAATAAAAAACACTCCTTTGAAACAAAAGATTTAGTTAAAAAACCAAACTGTTAGCAATGAACCAAATTTCTATTAATCGTGTAAAACTTTTAACATCTAGATTTTAAAATTTTTTATTTAATAAAAAAATTAAAGAAAAGATACTCCTTTTTTCTTAATTGAAATTTAATGTTTTAAAAAACCTTGAGCAACAACATTTATTTATAGCGCGATAAAAACAGCATGCTCTATTCAATTGTAACTGGTTTTATGTCTTGAAATGTATAAATAAATCAATCGAAACCAGTTTTTCTAAAAAAAAAAGTTTTGTTTTTTACCTTTTAAACGTCAATGCTTAATTTCTTTTTCATTTTTATATTTTGAACTCAAATATTAAATTAAATATAAAAATTTTTTAGACTATTTTATTTTGACAATAATTAATCACTTTTAGTTTAAAAAAATGATTGGTTTAATTTGCAAAATTATCAACCAAGGCTCCCAGTTTCATTCTTAAACTAAATTTTTGTTCTAAAATTATTTCAGGAAATATTTAATTTTATCAAAAGCTTCAGTTTTAGAATATTAAAATAATTAAAATATGTCATTTAAAAATCTGATTAATATTTTATTTAAAAAATAAAAAAATCGATAAGATTTTTCTAATTTAAGTGATAAAAAATTTAACAGATCGATTGGTTATTAAGCCAACTTATTAGTAAGTTAATATATTTCCTTAAAAAAATAAAAATCAAACTTGATCTTTAAGATAGAAATTTTCTTTAAAAAAAAATTTAGCATAATTTTTTTTCTAATTGAACTCGAAATAATTAATAAATTCAGTTTGTGATTTGACTCAAATGATATTTTAATTTATTTTAGAAATTTAAATTAAAAAATAAAAAACAATTTTATTAGAAAATAAAGCAAAAAAAAATTAGAAATATAAATTGAAAAAAAAATTTTCAAGATTTTTCCATTAAAATAGAGTCGTATAAAAAATACGATATTTTAAATGTTGATCATATAAATTAATTTTTTAAAAAATATTAAAAAAATTAATGTAAAATTTGATGTTTTTTCTTGTTAAAAACAAACGAATTTTTAAATCATTTAAAATTCAATAAAATTTTGGTTTCAAAAATTCTTTAATTGTCAGATAAATATTAAATTTATTAAGTTTTGAATAAAAATACATAACCATATAAACTTATTGAAAAAGAATCAAGCAATTACATTTACGAAATTTATTTATTGATTTTAGAATGACTTACAAAATTAACTTTTTCAGAGAAATTTAAGCAATAATTACTAATATTTCTTTTAAAGGATTTAAAGTGTGCTTTAAATTTTTTGATTTTATTTTTTGAAAGAGCAAGGTATGTCGTATTGAAAAAAAATTATTTTTTAATGATTTATCAGATTATTTATAAATGTTATTGATTTTTAGGTTTTGTAAACCTTGCTATTTTAATAATAAAAAATAAAAAGGTAAACAATTAAATAATTCATTTCTATTGATAGATTACATAATAGGATAAAAGCTAAGAATTATAGCTTTTATTCATATATATTCTTTGTGTTATCCTACAGTGATCATTTCAAATTAAAAATACGATAAAAATTTGTATTTTTTTCAAAATACTTACACTTATCCTTAATATTTGTGCTTATTAAAACAATCATTTTTTTCGAAAGAATAATTTTTGCATTAATAAGCTTATTACATTTAAATTTAAATTGCGATTTCTTTAAAAAAAAATAAAAATTTAGTTAAGATTTATTATAAACATTTTAAATTTATTCATTCATCTATTTATCTTGAATAGCTTAAATTTTATTAGACATTTACAATTGGAATTTAAATTGATTTAGAGAATACATATTTTTTATTTTATATAAAGACACTAAATACTCGATAAAACAAATTTTTTCCAAAATATTTATTTTATTTTGTATTTAAAAAAAGAATCAGCAGATTAAATCATATAACTACGGTACTTATTTATAAAATTTTCAAATTTAGATTTCAGTTAAAAATTTTTCAACCTTTATCGGAAAAAAAATTCAAGAAAATTTGAATTAAAATTTTATGATTTTAAAAATTTTTTAGTTATTCTTTTTAAGAAGGCTTTTTTTCCCGTTATCTACTTTTTAAGATATAAATATCAAACATTTTTATTAGATCGTTCAAAAAAATTGATCAATTTCATGTAAGTAAGTCTTTTTGTGTATATTTTTCAAAAATATATAATTTTAAACATTGATTTTAATTAACAATTAAAAAATTTTATAAAAAAAATTTAATAAAATTTCTATTTAAATGAAAAAAAATTATTTATTGGTAATAGTTTTTTCGAATTATTGATATTCTTCCAGCGATTTAGATTTAATTAAAAATGTTTTAGAAAAAATCAAGTGTTACATAATAAATTTGTAGAAGAATGTGAGCTTAATGAACAAATTTTACTATTAGATGATAAACATCGATACGCAACAAAACAATTTTACATTGAGTTGCATTCCAACAAATGAAGATATTTATAAGCATAATTTATTTTGTCATTAAGATATAAAAGATTTCATCATCATTTATTTCTAATGATCATTAAAGGGCTCCCTCATCATTATTATGCTAAATTATGGGCTTTAGAAAAAATATTTTAAAATTGCTAAATATTGCGTAATATTTTGTTGTACTAAACTTTGAGCATTTTCTTTATTTCTTGTTTCGTCTTTTTTTTTTGTTATTGTTGAATTAGAAACAATAAATTTTTTTTTCAAATGAGATAAACTATCACTTTTTCTAATTCAAAAATAAATATCATTGTAAAATTTTATATTAAACTTTATAGAATATTTGTTGAAATAAAAAAACATTATTACAAAATTTAGAGAAAAAGCTCATTAGATGTCTTCGGATGTCCATCATATTTAAATTAGATTGTAAAAATTTAATCAATTTAGAACTATATTGAAGTAGATTTCGATTTTAAAAATTTAGATTGTCAAAAAAAAATTAAGACTAAGCTGTCGACACTGGTAGCGGCACTAATAACATTTTCAAATATTTGCTTAAACTTTAAAATCTTTATTACAAATGTAAATATTTTAAATTACGTTTTTATTTTTTATAGTAAAAAATATTCATAATTTGAAAGATAATAACAGTATGTAGTTTAATAGCTACTTATGATGATTCAGTTTATAATAATTTTGTTTTTCTTGTTCTCCCGTTTCAAGCACATAGACTTTTTATTTCACAGTTTTTCTAAAGAATTTACTTAAATGTACAAACTGACTTGTTTGAATAAATTATCTACTACTACTTGTATTATTAAATGCCAGAACGGTATATTTAGAACAACATTTTTATGATCTTTGGAATTTCTGTAATTTGGTTATGTAATTTTTTTTTAATTAACTATCGAATTCAATCTTGAATGTTTTAATGTTTCTATTTTGGAGAATATTATAAGCGCAATTTTAGTTGTTTTTTTTGGTTATGTTAATAATCCTTGGAAATTTATCTTATTACGATTTTTCAATAACAACATTTGATAATACCAACTATTTCGCACTAAATAAATTTTTTTTATGGCTTTAATTTGACGTTTATAAATACCTGACCAATATGAAAATATATATATGTATTAAAATTAGATGTCTAGATGGATTATTCTCAAAAATTAGAGCTTTTATTATCCACAGGAGATTTTAAAACTTGTCTAAAAATAGACAGAATTAAAAAAAAATTCATTCAGAAATTTATTAACTTAATAAGAAATTAATTTAATTTGTATGTAAAACTTGACATATGTTAGATTATCGATCGATTTATTTTACGTTTTTTTTTTAGTCAAAAATTCCAAGTTAATTTATTTGAATGGAAATGCTTTAATAAAATTACTCTTTTAGTGACATTAATTAAAAATAAAAGTCAATTTATTTTAAATATGTGATACTCTTCATTATTAGGAAATAGAAAATAAAATGTCCATGAATAAATGAACAGATTATATTCTAGGAAAAGAATTCAAAAATAATCTATCTTCATTATTTCGATCGATTTTTTGTTACTAAAAATTTTAGGTTAAGATTTATAAACAACAAAGTAAATATGTCAGACTATTTGAAAAATTTTACTCTTTATGGTCTATAATAAATATTTTTCTGTTTTATTCCGAGTAGAATTTTTTTGAAATTCGTAGAGTCAAAATCTTAATTAGGCTTTGTTTCAGGGTATTTGGTGTTTTTTTTTTGTTAAAATAAAATTCAATTATTTTTTGTATTCTATTTAAAATGATTAAGAGATTCGGACCATAAGTTTCTTTATTTTTTTCATACAAGTAGACTGTCATTTATTGCAGCTGGTTAGAAAAAAATTTCTCATCATTTACAAGAATTAGTAACGTTAAGTTGAGACAGTTTGTTCCAGTTGAAACAGTTTATTTTATCAATCAATTTTTGCGTAGAAAAATTAAAAATAGAAATTAGATTGATAATTTAATTTATTAAATAAATAATGGCAATTTAGATTAAGCCGAGTGCATGATTATTCTCATTCTGATTTCATTTATGGATATATTATGATGAAAAAATTTAGGCTACTTTAAAATTAGTTTCCGAATGGATAACCCGCTCTCTTCCTAAGTAATATTATAACCTGATTTTCAAAAATTTTATCTCAATTTATTTTATCTAATCTATCTGCTCGATGGTTAATGAATTATGTGAAGCACATAAACACTGATTGTGTTTTTTCTCAAAAGTCCTAAATTACTTTTTAGCTAAATATTTTTATCAATTGTTAATTTTTTAAATAAAAAAATGATAATTTCATAAGGTTTTTTTCAATTTAAATTTGATTTTTATCTGGCAATGTTAAATTTTCTAATTCTCTTATTTACTTTAGAAAAAAAAAGCATAATTTATAATTTAAATTAAAGCTGTTTTTGGCTTTAATCAATTAATTTTAGTTAAATTTAAATATTATTTAAGAGAGGTCAGAGAAAAAAATTTGATCTTCAGAGATTTAAAAATTCGTCAGATAAAATTTAAGAGTGCAAAACTTTTCGACAGACGCGTTTCTAATAAATTTTTTTCTCATTTTATAAATTGGAACAAAAAAATTGAAAACTAATCTTATATAAATTTAGGATTCTATCATATTTTTTAGGTCAAATGTGTCTAGTTAAATAATTTAATTTGAGTAAAATTTTTCACTTCACATCATATCCTAGCTATTTAGATTATATGCGCTCAAACAATTTTGGTTATTTTTATTTTCTATGTCTAATTATTTTTCGTCATAATAAAATATTTTATAATAGAGACTCCTAAATTCTGTTCTTAGTTACTCAATTTTATATCTATGTCTCGCAATTTGTCGTAAAATCTCTGTCATATTAGCAGAAAAATCAATTTTTGTAAACATATCTATGTTTTTATCGAAGCTTCATATTATCTAAAAATTATCAATTAATAAAATTTTTCTCTTTTTGTAAATGATTGAAAAAAATTATATGTTTTTTGTTTTTATTTTCAAATATTTAGACTTAAAAAAAGGACTAACTAAAGTAAATTTATACATCGAGTTAATGATAATTAAAAAAAATCTAAGTTCGGTTTTTTTAATTACTAGAAATAAAAATGATTGATATGCAAGGTGGTCTGAATTTTACTGATTTGTTCTATATTGATTGATAACATGGGGTCTATTTTTCAATTCAAATTGACTCAAAATTATTGTATTAGGAAATTTTTAGCTTGTTAATATAAGGTTTTCTCAATTCATTTTTCTATTGATTCAATGCCTAAACTGTCTGCTAACAATTTTCTTTTAATATTTTTGTTGGCTAGAAAAAAATAAATGACAAAAAATAATCAATGATTTTTAAGACAAAAATTGATTTTCAAAAAGAATTTTTTTTTTAGATCAAAATTAGTTTTCTCAAGATTGTATTACAAATTTTTCTATTTGTACAACAATACAACTTGAAAAAAAAATATTTTCAAATTGCTTGAAATTGAGAATATTCTATTGTGTATACTTAAACTTCAATCCAAAAACGCTTAGCTAGACATGGTTTAAGCGATGATGAATTTTCTTAATTTTCTATTATCTGTTCGTGTAAGTGCTTTTTAGATTAATTCGTTAGCTCTTAGCACAATTCAATAATAGAAAAATCAATATTTTCAATAAAATAATTTCTTTTAAATCGAAATCCTCTTCCTTTTTGTTTCGATTTTTAATTAAAAAATAATACCCCTATAAGTTCCGATTTTGTTCATTTTGAGAAAAATATGACCATTTAAATAATTTCATAGGACAGTTTTTAGAACCCATATGAGCATTAGCATTAAACCAGATTTTGCCAAAGACAACTTAAAATTAAATTAAATATCCTAAGCTTAGAGTATTAAATTAAATTCAGCTTTTTTTCTTTTTCTAGGGATTCTATTTAGAAACCAGATGAATAAAATTTTGAATAAAATTAGTCACATTTTTTTTAAAATTTATTTTTGTATTATTTTTAATTTAGAGAAATATCTAAGTTTTTTTTTTGTGAATGAAACAAGGTTAGCTTATATTGAATAATGTCAGAAAAAACTTTAATGGACGCCATTTACGATCGCTACGGCGATGACTCGGACTACCAAGATTTAGTGTCTAATTCGTCCTGCTCTTCAGCGTCCACCTCGCCGCTCACGGCCGATTCTAACAATAACCTGATTACAAGCCTGCCGTGCGTCTCATTCTATATACCCGAGACGTATTCGTCGCGCAAGGCTCATAATTTAAATATCCGTACCTCAATCAGTCTTGTCATGTCCAGCATGGGCATAACTCACATTGGTGAAGTTGATGAGCTCGAAGCTGTCTGCAAAGATGTTCTAGAGCTTGACTTGTCCAGAAATGAGCTCACAAATTGGACTGAAATTAGAAAGTTGCTTAGCTCTATTAAAAAATTAAGATTTTTAAATTTGAGTTTGAACAAATTTTTGAATGATATAGAATATCAATGGCCATTGCTGGAAACATACAGCACTCTAAATACGTTGATATTGAATTCTTGTTTTTTAGATCTAGAAGTAGTGGAATCGGTACTAAAACGATTACCAAATTTAAACGAACTTCATTTGTCTTCAAATAATTATGAGAGAGTCACTTTTTCAAACAATTTTGTTAAGGATTCAATCAAAATTTTGTACTTTAGCAACAATATGCTGGCAGATTGGTGCGAAGTGTGCAAATTTGGCCAAGCTTTTCCCTATTTAGAAAATTTAGTCCTAAGCGAAAATAATTTGAAAAATTTTAGAACAGACTCTATGACCGATTCAGTAGATAATTGTTCTTTGTTTAAAAATTTAAAAATTTTAATCTTAAATAAATTGAAAATAAACGATTGGCATGCGATCGATCAATTGAGGGAATTTCCTCAATTGAAGCATGTGCGAATACAAAATATACCATTGTTGGAAAGTTTAACTGATGAGCAAAAGTACTATGTGCTTGTGGCTCATTTGGACGAGAGCATAGACAGCTTGAATGGAAGCAAAATTTCAAATGATGACAAAGAAAACTGTGAGAGAAAATACATTAGATTTTTCATGGATTCAAATTTTAAGCCCAATCGCTACTACGAGCTGGAGTCTAAGCACGGCAAGCTAGACCGACTGGCAGATGTAAACATGGACATAAGCAAGAGAGTATATGTAAAAATAAAGTATAATGACAAGCAAATATATGAGAGGATAGATGTGAGACAGACTGTGGGCGAATTCAAGAAATATTTGGAAAAATTTGTCGGTCATCCGGCTAGTAGATTTAAAGTGTTCTACATAGACATAGAAGCTTGTTCTATGGCTGTTTATGGACCAGAGGAATTAAAGCACACTAACAGATGTCTGTATTCTTTCAACATTAGAGACAATGATGAGTTTGAAATTGATTTGAAGCCAGTGCAGGTTTTACATTCAACAGCGTCTGAATATCAATTTCAGTATAGACATCTTGGTCATTTGCATCATCATCACTACAATAGCCACATAAACAACAATAGCTATTTTCAATTGCCTAATGGTCGTCCAAACCGATTTAAAAACAGAAAAATACAATCAGAAAATTCAAATAGTAATGGAAACAATTTGATGAAGCGGTCAAAGCCTGGTTTGATCAATTCATCCAAGTATAAATCTAAAGAAAATTCCTTGAAGGATTCAGTGTGTACGGCATCATTGCCTGCCGATTTAAGCGCATTTAATAGCATGAGAGAAAATGAAGAAATAAATTAGATCTGTATGTTTGTGTATGAATGGATTAGTGCAAGTGAGGTGAATGAAATTGGCAATAAATATCGCGCTAAATCTCGGTTAATTTGTTTCTATCAAATTAAAGTCATGCATACTTTGATTAGTTTTCTTTTTTTCTCTCAAATATTAATTGTAAAGTTTATTTATAAATAGAGCAGTTTAAATTCACCCAGGTCCTATCATTTTCTTTTATCAATTTTAAATTATGTTTTTACTTTAATTTTTTTTTCCATTTTGAAGCTTTTAATTTTAATTTTGACCATTTAATTGTACATTTCAGGGAATATTGTTAAATAAATTGTAACTTACTAGAAAAATTTTTATTCATTTTAATCCAATATCTCCTATAAAGATTGAAAAAACAAATTAAATTGTTAACCATGGTAATTTTGTTTATTTTAATGAATTTCAGTATTATTTAATTTTTAATAGAGAAAAAGATACTACTCGAAAAAAAGATATATACGACTAGTATATCTTTTTTAAAATTCATTGTAGGTAAATCTATTTGAAATAAAATTTATTTTAGGAATTTTTCCAATAATGAATTTATCTTGCGAAATTATTCAGCATTGTGATGATAAAATAGAAAAGTAAATTTTTAAATAAAAAAAAATTATTTAAAAAAGTAAAACATTGAAACATTTAGATTAAATTTTTTGATTTTTTTTTAAATCTGTGAAATTGATATAATTGAAAATAGATTATGTTAAAGTTGACAACTTTAACATTAATCTCTTGATCATAAAGCTATTTATCAGTATTACATATAAATAATGAAAGGTTTTTTCACCATTAGTCAATTACTAAGATTTGTAATAGTTGCTGAAAAAATTTAATAAAGCACTTTCCAAATCTTTATCTTAATAACCAATTGACCTGTCATCAGCTAACATTTTTATGTTAAAATTAAATTTCCTAGAAGATATAGGAAATGGTTTAATAGAAAAGAAGTGGAACTAATTCTGAACCTTGTGGTACACCTAATTTGAGTGAAGTAGGTTTAGATTTTTATCCCCAAGACGTACTATTTGTGCTCTATAGTATTGTACTAGTCCAACTTTTACTTAATTAACAATCGATGAAAAAAAATTTACTAGCTTAATTCAATAATTAAGTTTTAAGTTTTAGTTCAGAAAAAACTGGTGATGAAATAATAAATTAAAAATTAGTTTTTTTTTCCAATTTTATTTTAACTATCTTATCTAAATTTTTAAAATTGTTTGAATTTATTTTAATTTGAAATTTCTACAAGATAATATAAAAGTTTAGAGTCAAAAAGAATTTTTAAGCCTAACTAACCGATTAAAAAATTGTTAAAAATGATCTTAATTTTATTAAAAATTTTAAACATGTTTGTGCTAAACCCTAAATTTGAAACAGCAAAGTGAAATATCTTGTAATGTTAAAATTCAATTATTTAGCGCCAAAATATTAATAATCTAATTTTTAAACCCACACCATCGCTTTTCATAATTTTCAGTTTTTAATGCAGGATCAAGCCCGCATTTTCGGTTTTTTACCCAGCATTATTTTGCAGGTTTTTTGAATTTTAACTTCGCATCAAAACATGAAATCCATTTTTCTTTGCACGCATCCCAAGCAGGCAGATTTTAACATGAGGTTGGTCGCTTATGCGTGCACTAAAACCTAAGAATCAATATTTATCCCATACACGATATCGCAAGGGTTTACGGTATTAATAGAATTAAATATTTTTAAATATAAATTGGAGAAAAAAAAATTTTTTCTTTTCATTGCAACTTGATTTTTTAAATTGAATCAATTTCAGCATTATATTTTTTTTGTTTTGGCTTAAATTTGACTGTTAATATTATAATTTAAAATAATTTTTATTTCCATTTTTCATCCTTGGATTGATTGAGGATTTTCACACTGATTCAAATTAATAAATTTTTTTAATAATATGATTAATATGAATTTTTCTAAATTGAATATTTCACCACAATCAAATTCTGATTAACACAAATAGAAAATCATACAATACGATCAGCTTTTTTTTCTAAAAACATAATATATCAAAAATTTTGAATTAGACATTTTCAGTTTAATCTTTATTTATTATATTTGAGAAAATCTTTATTTTTTTAGTATCTGTATGAAGTATGAAACTCATTTGGATTATATATTATTTTTAAATAGATTTTAATATGAGTTTTTTTTTTAGTCATGTAGATTTTACCATATTCCCTTGTTCGATTATACATTAATTACTGTCAATGCTGTGTTTTGATTTAAGACGCTGCAGAATCAAACAAGGTAATATGAAATATTTTTCTTTAAAAAGAATTGGTCGTTTATTAAATCACAATATTTTTTTAAACAATATTTAGAAAAATAATATGAGTTAAAGAAATGATATTAGTACTTTTATTTTAAATACCTTTATTAGACATTAAATTTTAGACATCGTAATTGAAAAGCAAAAATTTAAACCATGAATATATGATACCGGCGGCACAATAAACCGAAGTAATCATAAGTGGTAGATAAGGTAGCTTTTTATCAAAAGCAAGAAGAAAATGAAGAAGGCTATTATAAAATTCGAGTAGTATAATTAAACTTAAAAAAAGAATCTCGATTTTGTTTATCTTAAACTTTTTACCATATTGATATTTTAAAGACTGATAGTTATATAAAACGCTGCATAGAAACAAAATAACCTTAATTGGATATTCGAAATTTTTGAATAATAAAGGAAATAAAGAATAATAAGCTATTGTTGATGTAAAGAAAAAAATACCAGCAAATTTTCTAATTTTAACAGCCAAAAGACTTAACGGAATCAATATCATTAGGACTGCTTTTTCGTGAACATGCCAACCAAAAAGAAAAGATGAAAAAGCACAAATTGTTATTAGTCTTACTAGCAACTCTTTTTTATCAGATCTTCTTAAAATAATTAAAATTGGTAAAATCATAAAAATTAAACTTAATAAAAAAGTAGTTCTCGGTGAAATTGAAGGTAGAACTGCATGCTCGACATCCTTAACAAGACCACTTGTAATTGATGATTTTGATTGAGTTTTTAGTAAAACTGAAAACATTTTGTCTCCAAAATTGTAAATAGCCCATACATTTGGAGCCCAGTATGCATGAGATAAGCCTCTTTTGAAAGGAAAAAGACGTGAAATCAGCTGTGGAATATGATGAATAAAAGGTCCAAACGATAAAATAAACGGTACTATTGTAAAGAGTCCAACTGTTGCCAATCTGTTCATTTTTTTTACCATAGAATCTTGACAATTGATTAAGATTATTTAAAATTTTATTTTACAAAAGAATTTACCAGCTTTAAGAACATAATGGCTCAAAATGTAAATAAAATAAGCTGGAGCCACATACAAATATATATGCTTTAAATTAATAAGTGAACTGAACAATATTGATCCTAAAATCCAGTTATTCTTAATGTAAACTTAAATTTTATTAATTTTATTTTTTTTAAATATCAATACATTATTTAAATAATAAATTGATAGCACCATAATGCCAAACAAAAAACCATTATATTGAAAATGAATATCTAGAAAAATTTTTTCAAAGATAATTTACAATTATTTAGATTTTAAAAATTATACTATCAATTATTACAAGGCCAAAATTGCATGCAAATTGTAGAGTAATAAAGCATCTGGCATCAAAAAATTGAAAATCTGAGTTTTTTTTTAAATTTTCAATTTTGCTTAAAATTCTAAATTTAATGCAGTTTTAATAAAAAAATTGCTATTTAAAAATTTAAATTTCAAAATTACTTAAAAAGGGCAAAGATTAGAACTAGCTCGCTAATTATTACAGTTGAGCGTTGATAGTAGACAGTTTGTATTGATTTATAATTTAAATTATCTATTCTCAGCATTTCTTTATCTATATATTTGGCTGGTAGAGATAGAACGTATTCGAAATAAGCAAAAAATGGCGGATAATCCAAAGTCCATTCTGATGTGTTTTCATAGTACCATTTTTCTATTGGCAAAGAATTTGTTATCGCAAGCCAATTCCGATGCACTTCGAAATCGGTTGAATGACTTTTTTAAGATATATTAAACTAAATTTTTTTGAAAAAAATTGAATTAAATAATTACTATGCTGGATAAAGTAAAATTTTAAAAAGTTCACAAAAAATTATAATTACAGATATTAAAATTTTGTCAGACATAGCAAAAATTTTACGTGGAGATAATTTTTTTTCTAATTTAAACAAATAATTTGAATAGAAAAATATATAGTTTTTTATTTTTTCACATTTCAATATTAGTTTAACTTTTTGACTATTTTTTTTTCAAAATTTATTCTTTTTAATTTTAGATTAAATTTTCTAATTATTACTGCATCAAAAAATTTAAGATCTGAAATAATTGAAAATTTATTCTTCGTAAAATTGAAATCAAAAAGCAAGTAAAAAGTTTTGTAAGTTCGTAATATTTTTTAAAGAAAAAAAAATTCTTGGTATTCAATTTTTAAGTGAATAAAAATTAAAAAATTTAAGTTGAGTGGCTCGATTGGGAGGATAAAAATGTTGTTTCAAATGATCTTTTTTTTCTAGCGTTTTCTTTTCGTTGATTTTTATTATAGATTAAAAAACGACACTATTCTTGAAATAAATTTATTTTTTGGATCTCGATCTAATATTCAATTTTTGTTTAAGATTTTTTTTCTAAAATGGAAAATTTGAAACAACAATGGAGCAATTTTGAAAATGAATTAGACCAATTTGAGGTAAAATTTTTTGCATTTAAGTTTTTTATTTATTTTTTTTTCTTCAAATGCTAAGACTAAGCATAAAGAATATGTTAGTAAATTAGAAGAAGTTGAGTCAATGAAAAAAAAATATTCCCAAGAGTTCATTAAATTAAAAAGAAAATTTACCGATATTCAAAAAACAGCTGAAGAGCTAGAAACCAAAAAAGATCAAAAAATTAATGAAATTGGTGAACCAATAAGTTGTGATAAAGAAAAATCTGCGGATCAAGACCTGAATTTAATTAGCGAAAAAATAAACGAAAAGCTTCATTACATGAGACATGCATCTGATACATTTCCCAGGCCAAACGGGTTTGTCTTAAATAACTGTTCAACTACTTCCAAAATTGAAGTTTTTTCATAGTCTCTATTTAAAAATAATTCTCGGTGGAATAAGTGTTTCAATACTAAATAACGAGGAAAAGTAAAATAGCCAAAATAATTTTTTAAAATTCTAAAAAATTCTGCTCTTCATGAAATAGATTGAATTACAAAGAAGAATATGAAAAATTTAAACTTCGAATCACAATGATCTCGTTAATTCTTTCATTTTTGTTGATATTTGCTAGATCATATAGAACTTTGGATGCAGCCTTTAATTTTTTGTTAGTATGGTATTATTGTACATTAACTATACGAGAATCAATTCTAGTTGTCAACGGATCTCAGTAAATTTTCTAAAAATTCAAATTGCATTCGAATTATTTTTTTTGCAGAATAAAAGGGTGGTGGCAAGCACATCATTTTATCACTACAGTATGCACGGCTATACTTTTAATTTGGTAATATAATCATTTAATTTTATCTTTAAAAATAAAGAGATTCATTTTTATTATCAAGGCCAGACTCTGAATCTTATCAATTGTTCAGGCAGCAGTTTATTTGGTTTTCATTTTATTTAAGTAAATATTTTTTATGATATTAGACTAAATTTTTATTTTTAATTCTAGGTATTGTACAGGTTCTTCAATACTATTATCAACAAGGATGTCTTTATCGTTTGAGAGGTAACTTTTATATGCTTAAAAATAATTAAAATTTTTGCTAATATATTTGCATTCTAGCATTGGGTGAAAAACAAGATATGGATACAACTATCGGTAGGAATTGCAATCTATAAATAAAAAAATAAATTTAATTCTTTTTAAAAAAGAGGGGTTTCAATCTTGGATGACCAAAGGCTTGTCTTTTTTACTTCCGTTTTTATTTTTTGGATATGTATAATTATATAAAATTAATTAACTTAGCATAAAAGTTTTTTTTTTGTTGTTGTTGATTTTTTAGTTTTGGGAACTGTACAATTCATATGCTCTATTCAAGATAGCTCAAATGGAAAATTGTCATGAATGGCAAGTGATGGCTTTATGCATTATATTTTTAATTCTCTTTCTCGGGAATTTTTCTACTACGTTTATGGTTGTTAGACGCAAATATTCAAACAGAATAAGTGACAAAATAAAAAGGATAAAATCGACTTATATTGCCCTGAAACATCTCAGAAGCTTTAGCGAGAAAGCAAAAGAGAAAAATTTGTGAAAGAAATTATCTAATAAAACAAAAGTAATTTTTGTTGCTAAAAAAATAATCCTATTTTTAGTAACACATGAAGAGTATTTGTTATTTTTGAATCGATTTTGAGCTATTACCATTTTTGCGTACTCTTTTTGCAATTATTTGCATTATTTTCGTTTTAATTTAATAAGATTCCTTTCACCTAAAAATAAAATAAAATTTTAACTAAGCTTTTTTATTTTTTTATTAGATTCAAAAATAAATAGAGATTATTTTCATATAAAAAAATTTTATTTAATCCAGAAAAAAAATTTGACTGAAATAATTTACAACCTTAAAAGAAAAAACGGTTGCTTTCAAACTGAAAAATAGATAATCTTTAATCTGTTTTGGTAAATACAAATTATTTAGGAGAATTTTTTTTTTAAAATTATCTAAATGATGTTAAGAATAGTTGATTTTTTAGTGTAAATTTTTGTAAATTTTAATAAATAATGATAATATTTAATAAATGAAAATTCGAGATATTTTCATTTTTATATATAATAAAATATTATGCTAAAATAAAAAACCAAATCATTTGGGTGAGCTGACTTTTCTCAATCGAATTTTTCTTTCCATATTTTAAAATGTTTTCGTACGGTCGAAAATTTCTAATTTCACATTTTGAAAATCTATTTTGGTTTCATGCCATCCGATGAATCAAGTCTTAAATTTTCTACAGACTGTGAAATAACTTTATTTGATTTGGATTCACCCATGTTTAAATTTGGCTGACTAGAAGATACCTTTTGAAAGTCCGAACTGACATGCTCGCTTAGTGGGTCTATGTCATTTAAACTATCTGAAGAAGAGAAATTGGTTGCTTCGACACTTTCATCCAAATCAACTGTCTTTTTTTCACTAACGTTTTCCATATTCTGCTTGTTATTTATTGGCGGAACATTTAATTTAGTCTTACGTGCCTCATTATAAAATAGACAATATGCACATCGAAATGCTTAATAAAAAGGTAAATTTTCCAAAGCTTATATCTAGCCGCATATATGAATAGTGCTTGAGTGACTTGGGCTAGTTTCTAGATATTTGTTTTTAAAGTACTTACCAACATATTCAAATTCTTCTTTGAGAGCCATTCCATTGTGAAAATGACAATTCTTACATATCAATGCATATCTTAATCAAAAAACAATTATTTTATTGATATTTATAATTTTTTTTGGAAAAAAATCACCAACTAAAAAAAATAATTAGCTTCTATTAAATAATAAAGATTGCCTAACACCTTTTATATTACCTATTTAGAAGGACAAATTTTTGATGAATACTATATCTTAAACAAGTAAAAGTTTGAGAAAAATTTTAAATGCTGAAATTGGCTTTCTTAATGGTACAGTTTAGACTTTAACACTCAAAACCTGGAGGCATTTTTTCGACCTTTTGTTCAATCTTTTCGTTTTAATTTTTTTATTCCATTAAAATAAGTATATTTTGTTACAAAAAATTAATTCATTTTAATATTTTTAAATTTTAGATTTCTGATTGAAAAGAAAATTCAAAAATAATTTAAATTTGTAAAAAAAAAAAAATAGGAAAAAGTGAGTCTAAAATGCCGGCTGTGAGTGTAAAATCAGATTTTTTTATGAAATAATTTAATTTACCTATTGTTAGGTCCTTCACCAATTATGAAATCTAAAATTTTGTCAAACAATGTTCTATTTGGGGTTATAATTGGTCTTGGCAGAAGAGTTCGTATTTGTGAAGCAGCTGTAATTGAAGGTGGTGGAAGTATTTGTTGAGATTGAGTTTGAATTGGCCCTAAAGTTTGAGCTTGTATTGGTTTTGACTCTGAACTGAGCGATCCAGACGAGTTTATTTTGTTTTGAGTTTTATTCAAAGTGCTTGTATTTAATGGGTTCTTTGTCGTATTTATTTGACTTTGCTGAATGTTTTTAACATTACGGTGAATCAAAGTTGTTTCAGTGAGCTTTGGAGGATTTCCAAAGGGTGTTGCAGATGCCATGGTCTTGTTTGCTAATGGAGTAGATGGTGGAGTTATGTTTATTTCAACACCATTTCCAAATCTTTCCAATATTTCTCTGGCTTTTTTATAAGTTTCTTTCTCTTTCACATCTTCAAGCTTAATTAAATTTGTATTTTATGAATGAAATACATCCGAAAAAAAATTTACAATGCTTTTTTTTTCCTCTCTTAGATCGTCCAATTTTTTTGCATAATACTTTGTTCTCTTGACAAAGAACCATTTTAAAAAAGATCTCAGTAAATATATTCTATAATTAAATTATAGGAATAATTTGGTAAAAATAATTTATTTTTTTTAAAAATTACATTATGGGTGAAATCAAAAATGGAATTGAAGTTTTTACTCGATCAACTAATTCAGTCGGCATAAAATAAATGTAATAGAAAACAGCACCGACTATATATAAAAGAACCGAGTATAAAACCAAGGCTCCAATGTACTTTTTTTCATTTATCTCATTTTTAATTTTATATTTCTCGAAATCTTTAATTTTTTTATCAATGTCTTCGAGATTTTCAATTACTGTCCTTTTTTTCTTTGAAAATAAGTCGTTTTAATTAGAAAATAATTGATAAATATTCAAAATCTCTTACTCGAAAGCTTGGAACTAAAGAACCACATTTGGAAATAATTCCCAAAAAAATAGACATTCTGAAATTTTGGCCTTTCTGCTCTGAAAACGAGAACAGCAGCAAAATATTTTTAAATATATTCTTTTGTAAATTTCTTATCTGTATACAAAATTGCTTATTTTGAAAGAAAGATATAGCGTAAAATTAAAAAAAAAAAGCAAATACATATGAACATATTTAAGTTAAATTTTTCTTAATTATGAAAGTTTATTTAAATCATCGATGACGTGTATTTTTTAGACGAGCAGATAATTTATTTTAAGCTTTAGTTTTTAAATATGTCTCTCGATTCTTTAGTTAAATAGTTTTAGAAAATTAAAAAAAATAGCAAGTTAACAATTTAAATTCTTAATTTTGTTTACTTGATTGTCTAATCTTTGCAAGAATCCGTAATGTGAATTTTAAAAACAAATTAAAAAAAAAATTTTCCTTTATTAATAAATTAAGTAAATTATATTTTTGAAAACATGCTATTTTGAAACTTAGCTTATAAATTTTAATAAATAAATTTTCTCATGTATAAAAAAGACAAAAATTAAAACATCAATAAAATTGAAATTGCTTTTGAATTTTGCATTATTTTTTTAAAAAATATATATATTATTATTATAATTAATCAATAGAGGAAATTTTTTTGTTCAATTTTAATTTTAATTTCACAACACTTTTTGAACCTAGCTTTTTACTTTTTTTGTTATAGTTTTAAAGGCAGCCTTTAACGAGTGAGCTAAAAAATTTAAATTTTTAAAAAGAATTTGAATAATTAAAATGAGGCAAAAATTAGACAGGGTGTTAATTCAAGAATTTAACAACCAAATAGACCTTAAGACATATTTATTCTCTCTATATGACGCAGCCTCTGATTATTTATTATACTGCTGATTTTAATAAAAAATGTATTAATTCTCCATTTGTTAAATAGCAATTTTTTTCGCCACCAGGAAATACACTGACTAATATTCATATCGAAAGCTAATATAACATTAAAAAAAATTACAAAATAAATATTAGTAATCAAAATTTTGATGCATCCATGATAATCTGGTGCTTTTCCAAAATAAATCTCAATCCTTTTAACATCAGAAAACTCAATGGGTTAAAAATTAAAACTTAGATATTTTTTGATAAAAATAAAATTTTATAAAAAAGATTCTTGTTATTAATTCCTTAAAAAAAAATGAAATTAATTTTCAGAAAAACTATTTAATTTATCTGCTAAATTATTAATAAAAATCAATTACTCCCTTTTAACTAGTGTAGTTGGTTAAACAACGCTTGGTTGACAAAAATTTAACTTTAGGTCAACCAATTTATGCTTTACTAATTTTAGGTTAACCAGTTTTTCTTTAGACAAGATTTTGTTAACCAACATTTGGATTTAAATTTGGTCCCCCAAAAAAATAAATTATAATTAAATATATAAATTTTTCTGCCTTACTAAAGCTTTAAAAGGATTTTTAATTGTTCTCTAAATTAAACATTTCATTAAATTTTGAGTTAAAAATTTAAAGAAAAATATTATGACTTTAATTTTTAAAAAAAAAGGTTTATAGTCAAGATCAAATTTAATCTTTATTAAGGATTAATTAAAGAGCAAATCTTATTTTTTTCAAAAATTAAAGTCATAATATTTTACTTTAAATTTAAATTTAAATTTTTATTTTATTTTATTTTTTTTCTCTTTTCTGTGACGATCTTGGAGTCCTTAACTACTTTTAATGTTATTAATTTTAAAAGTTGAAATTTGCTATGGAAAAAAGCATTTGACACCTAAATATATAAAATTAAATAACAGAATTTTAATCAGGATCTTATTATTGGAAAGAAAGCAAAGATTAATATTCTAATTTTAAAATGTACATTATAATAATTTTCTATTTTTTGTTTGATTTCAAAAATATTTTTTGGTGTAATTTACTTCAAAAAAGAAAAAATTTTTAAAGAAACATTTTTTTATTTAAAAATTATTTAGTATTTAAAAAAAAAATTTTTTAGATGTTTTTGTAAAATTTTTTCATTTTTATAAAAAATATATGATACTTAATTTTTGGGTATTCATATCATTTAAACAAATCAATCAAAATCTTATATCAAAAATATTGATGGGTACAATAGATATTTTTATCTTATTACTTATTAGAATTATTCATCAATTTCAAAAGGTCAAAAATTATATAAGTAAATGGATATAAATTTTTAAAAATGCATTTTTTCAATTTATTAGTTGGGTAGGTTATAAATCTGATACGATAAATGCATTAAAGAAAAAAAAACTAATTTATTTTAAAAAAAAATTAAAAACAAATATTACATTTAAATTTGAATGGAATTTAATATTTTAAACAGTACGAGTGCTTCGTGATCGTCGATAATCACTTTTCTTGTAATCATAAGAATTATAGTCAGAGTTATTTGATACACAAAGCTCTCTGTAAATCAATTTAAACAAAAATAAATGAAAAATAAGAATCAAAATAATAAAAAGAGTCCAAAATAATGCTGCAAAACCACCTAGTGAGTGGCCATGTTTATGAATGGCAATTGAATTAGCATCTTGTTGAGGAGCTAAATTTTTTTTTTTTAAAAAGTTAACTCAAAATAAAATTTGTTTAATTTTCATTACCAATATCTATTTCTTGAACATGAAGTGCATGCTTTAGTTCATTAATATGGGTCTTATCGTTTGATATATATAAAATTGCAGTCAAAGGATTCGTCAGTTTGACTGGAAATTCCACTCTCTTATTTCTGAATCAATAAAATCCAGTTTTGAATAGAGTTAATAGTCTTACTTTTCTAAGGTTACAGGAGGATCAATGCATCCAGCATCACATGCATAAAATTCTTCATTTGATTTGATATAATCGTCTAATGAAACATACAATTTGGCATGATTATCATAACCAACAATTACTTCAATGCTGATTAACGACAAATTAGCATAGTTGATTTTTCTGAAAAAATAGTCTCTGTGCAATTGTCTTGGATTTAAATTAGTCTCCAAATGGTGATGAGTAAATTTTAAACCTCCAAGACTCAATAAGACAGCTTGAATTATTCCTTCAACTCCTAGATCTATTAAACCTTTGCAACCATGTTTTTGTAATGTTAAAGTCCACAAATAATTTAGATTAGAAACTTCTTTTTCATCCAAAGGAAGTTTCCACAATTTAACAGCACTAAGAGTACTAAATCCTTCATAACACCTTTCAATATGGTATACATGGTTATTATCAACACCCGATTGATTTAACACTGGCTTATCCAATTCAATCAATGGAGCCCGATGGCTTGAAGCAATGTAATAAAGTGACGCATTTATGCGATCGCCATTTAATGCCCCATCAGCAAGTGATCTGCTTAGCCCAAAGCCACTTTTCCAAATCTAAGCAATAAACTGAAATAAAGAAAAAAAATTTTTTTTCAATTTTTTTAAATTACATTATTCCAAGCATCCATATGTTCTTTTGCCAATTTTTTGAAGCCAATTTTTGTTGCAATTTTAAGCTCCTTTAAATCCATAATTTTTTTATAATAATCTCTTGAACAATTAAAAATACCTCAATAACTTGGTTCTCTAGGTTATTGATTATAGGTTCTAGATTTTCTAGTTTTCCACTAAGAAGAGTTACTGAATATTTAATAACAGATATAGCATAGTGTTTTGAGTTAAATCTAAAAATTAAATTTTTATTCAAAATTTTCAATAAATGAAAACAAATACTCGTGTTCATTCAATCGAATGCTATTTGGAAATTTAGTTGAGCCAATTGATAGACACAAATGCTTTGGTTTCCCATCTATTATAACATCAATTATTCCTTTTGAAACTGTAAATTCCATATTATTAAAACTTAATTTTAAATAATATAATTTTGACTTTCAAAAAACCTATTGATTTATACTTATCATCTTTGACAGTTGATAAATTCCAATTTTTGGAAAAAATTTGAATTATGTCAAAAGTAACTGATTGTTTCTATTTAAATTAAATTATTAATTATAAAAAAAACAAAAAAAAAATTTACAGTTGGATTATTTAAAGTTATTTCTTGAACTAGAATGCTAGGTCTGATCCGATGAGCATATACAGAACTGGAAACTTCTATGCAATTTTTGTTCTTTTTAAAATATTTATATTCTATTATCTGAATTAAAATTATTTTACTTCTTGATAACATTGTATCTTTCCGACTAATCCGGATAAAATGTCCACATAAGTTATTTCTTGAATTAACTTTATTTAAATTTTTTTAGAAAATTTTATGAATTTTACCTTTTTTTGTCATTGTATCAGAGTAAATATTAGCCAAAGGATTATAAAGCAAAGGAAATGTGGTGCTTTTTTGGTTAAATGCAAAAATTCCTTCTTTGCTGGTCAAAGATAAGCCAATATAACCATTTCCAACATATGGAAGAAACAAATTTTCGTCTGGTCGATGTTCAATTTTTTCATCTTGCTTTAAATTTGACAATGGATCTCTATCACTAACAGGCCATTCAGTTATTAAAATGTTATTTGAGTTAATGGACTCTTTGAATCGCTCTAGTTTAGAATTAATGCAATCTTCTAATTCAACTAAAAAAATGTTATTTCTTAATACAAATCTGCTTTTCAATTGATTAAAAAAACTCACGGGAATAATATCCTTTTTTCTTTGGTTTATGCATTATCATATATGTGGTTATAAGTATCAAGCAAAAAAGTATAATTGAAAAAGTAAGGAATCGACGTGATCTTAAAAAAAAAAACTTAGAACATTTTAAGTTAATGAGCTTTGTTTTTATCGTGGACTAATCAATAACTAACCTGCTTAAACTCCTTAAATTAAATCCATAATATCTCTCGAATTCTTTTATTTTATTCTTTAATAATTTTATCAAGAAATTAATAAATTCAATTATGGAACAGCATCAGCAGACGTGTAAAAAAAAGTGTAGTGAAAAGCATTAATAGTCCACTGTCGTGTTAAAACATCTTGCTGTTGGTGTTGTTAAATTTATTAAAAGTTAAACAAACCTGAAGCGATCCCATATTATTCGATTGAAGACTATCGCTCTAAAATAAGATATATCTTGCATTATTTGTTGTTAGAGTAAATCATATTTTACAAAAATAACCAGTTCAAAAATTACTAAAATTATTATGAGTAACTCTTGTGTTTTAAATGAGAAAAAAAATTATTTCATAATGGATTTATCAACAATTGTTTTATTAAAATATTTTTGCTTAATGAAATAAAAGTATGGATTTTATTTTTTTCATTTAGAATTTTTATGACACGTATATCCTTAAACTCAGAAATTATTGCAAAACAATATTTAAAAAAATTCTTAACCAAAAATTTTATCAGAAATTATCTTCAATGAATTTTATTTTTGAGCATTAATTTAAAGAAAAATTTAGTTATTAAAAAATTATTCTTGCATTGAGAAAAAAAATAAAAAGTTTTAATTTCTTATTCTATTATTAAATGAATCAGTATTTTTAATAAAATTTCTATTTTATACCTCGTTATTTAAGCCCGGCTAGCTCAGTCGGTAGAGCATGGGACTCTTAATCCCAGGGTCGTGGGTTCGAGCCCCACGTTGGGCGAATTTTTTTAAATACAAGTAAAATTTTTTTTCTAATAAAAGCAGCATATGTTAGTTTTTTTATAAAATTTTGAATTTTTTTGATATTCAATAAAAGCTTTGTTTAAGGCTTAGAATAATTAGGAAAAATTAAAATTAAAAAATTCGCCCAACGTGGGGCTCGAACCCACGACCCTGGGATTAAGAGTCCCATGCTCTACCGACTGAGCTAGCCGGGCTTGTTACCAATTAAAGATAATATGTCAGATTAAAATATTTAAATTTCCTTTTTTGATTATGATTTCATTAAAAAATTCTTTTAATGTAGCTATTTAAATTAATTTAATAAAATTATTCTATTAATTATATTTAAAAAAAAAAAAACTTAAATATAAATGAATTATTTATGAGTCTATTTAGAAATAGACTTGGTCTGTTGATTAATCTTGAGATTAGAAATAAAATTCAAATTTTAAATAAAATATTAAATTATAAAATGATATTAAATTTTATATATAATGAATGTATATTCATTTTTTTTCTCAATAGTCAGATTGATTTGTCAATTCTTGATTTTGTAAAGCAATCTACGTTATATATTTTTTTTATTTTTTCTAAAAAAAAAAGAGACGTACATATAAATTTGTAAAGTAAACTTTATAAAATTTTTACAAAGGCTAATTTAAGACATGAAGAAAATTCAATTCGAAAATTCAAATAGTTTTAATTTTGCAACATTTTTTAAATAAAATTTTTAGCATAAAAATTTAGCATTAAAAATAATAATAACGTTAAAGATACCAAATGGAATTACATAATGAGATGAAGAGTTTATTTCTACAAAAATGAATAAAAATATGGAAAAATAAGATTTGGAAGCAGCAAAACTTTTTTCAAAACCTATCAAAACTTAATCGCTCAAAAAGTATCCATTTCTTTTAAAATATTTTCTAATCTAATTAATTAAATGTCAATTTTTGACATATTTTTTCATAATTATAAAATTTTGAATTCATTTTGAAATTTTTAGTAATTTTTCAGACTTTTGGGAATTAAAAATGCCACTTAAGTCAGCCTTTTACCAAAGTAGAATCTCAAATTTTGGAAGTTTTGCTGAAAAAAAAAAGAGTTTGTTGAATAAACAGATGAAACATCTTCTGAAACAGTAACTCCTTCAAATTTTGATCCCAACGATGATTTTTGAAATATTACTCAAAAAAAATATATTCAATTAATTATATTATATTAACTATTGAGCAAAAAATATGATATTCAAAAGGAGAAAGATCAGGGTTATATCTTGGATGAGGAAGAAGTTCGATCTCTTTCAGCTCTTGTTTTTTTTCTACCATTGTTCTTCTAGCTGCATGAGGTAAAACACTATCTTGAAAAAGCATACTTAACATTCGGTTGACCAAAGAAGAATGTTTTTCTTGAAGTGAAACATGCATTCGTCCTATTTGTTTAGAACAAAATTCTGCTTTTAAAACGGATGACCGTTTTGAACCAATTCAAGGTGTATTACTCCTTTGAAATTCCACCAAATGCACAACATCATCTTTATATCAAGTAGTCTTCTTTTAAGAACTAGCTAAAATGGTTTAATCGGCCTTTTTAATGCAATTCTGTTATTATAATTTCGAAAATAGATCCATTTCTCATCAAAAGTAATGATCCATCTGAAAAACTGTTTATCTATAGGATTTTTTTTAAATTGGTTTCCAAAAAATTTCAATGCGAAATCTGTCAAATCATAAGGGAATTAATAAATCAATCTTGTACCCATCTTTCTTAACCACAGTT
This sequence comes from Brachionus koreanus, assembly GCA_016987375.1. NCBI lineage: Eukaryota > Metazoa > Rotifera > Eurotatoria > Ploima > Brachionidae > Brachionus > Brachionus koreanus. The sequence goes on from PJRA01000403.1 coordinate 39,865, forward strand.
TCTTATCGAATTCTTTAGTTTAATCTAAAAATTTAAATTTTTATTCAAATATGACAAATTTGTTAAAAATCACATGATTTGAAGAGATTTTAAAAAATAAAGCAATAAATTAAAAAAGTAAAGCCATAGAATTGTTCAGAATTTTGTCTAGATTTAAAGAAAAAAAAGTAGGGTCATAATTGATCCATCGGAGAAGATACGATTTAAATTAGAAAAAACACATTTTTTTCTTTTTTTTTAGCAAACAAAAACCGTCACACTCTTTTTTTTCTAAATTACATTTGCATGTTAAGAATTTTATACTCTTTCAGTTTCGAATTTTATTTACTTTATTATTATATTTAAGTTTTATCTTTGAGATTTTGAGTCTATTAAGAACAACAACTTTTTAAAGAGGAAATTTTTTTGAAAGTTTTCGAGGGCGTAGATTACGAATTTTGAGTCAAAAATGAGGAATTCAGATAGCACTAAAGTTTTGAATTTCGTGAACTTAATATCTTTGATTTAAAAAAAACACATGACTATTAATATTTATTTTCATATAACAATTTAATTATTGATAAGACGAGTTACTATTAAATTGAATTAAAACAAACTAAACATTTTAAAATAAATTTATTTAAATAAATTTAGTAAAAACGAAACAAAAGTGTTTAAATGAAATTTTAAATTAAAATTTTCGAAAAAAAAAATGAGCGAAAAAAAAGGACTAAAATTGAACTCACCTCCGAAAGAAGCTACACGATCTAATGTCTTTTATCTAAATCTATTTTTTATTTCGTAATTTTTTTTTCACCGTTTCAAAACAAAAAAAAAAAAACTATAATAATAAACGCTTTTAAATAAATAAAAATAAACAAATTTCTTACATACTCTACGAAATTTAAAATATTTTAATTGCATGTTTAATAAAAAGAAAAAACAAAACAAACTAATTAACATTAATTTAAATCATTTGTTAATAAAAAAAAAGACACAAAAAGAAACTAGAAAGCATTATTTTGGTATCTTGGAGTTTTGAATTGGGTATTCGTATTGGCTACATGCTTATTTATATTGGGCACATTGGAATATTCATTGATTAGATTCTCATTTTTGCCAATTTGAGTAATATTTGCATCGCCAGCTAAATTAGAGTGATTGTTCGGCATCGAAAAAGAGCCTGATCGATGCACATAATTATTATTCATATTAGAAAAAAACGGATAGCTGGCATAGTGGCCAGGATAATGATTGTACATGTAATTAATTGGCACATTATGATTATGCTGAAAATTGGTTGAATTTTGATGATTGTAATCAATTGTATTGACTGATGAGCAATCGCTAACATTTTCAGCTGGTCTTTGTGTTTTATTTTCGGACTGAACATTGATTTGAGTTTGAGATTCATTATGCCCATTTGGTGGAACAAAAACACCGTAAGCCATTGGCATCATGTTTGTCTGATAGCCTAGACCCAACTGTTGCATATATTGATAATTGGCCAGTTGATAGTTGTATGCATTTAGATCCAAAGCAGGATAATACTGGTTTGGATGACTTATTGGGCTAGCGGTGTCTATATTTGCTTGAGGTGCTATATTATATCCATTGACGGGAATTAAAGCGACAGGTAAATTAGTATTTGGGTCGATTTGATAAAAGATGTAAGGTTGGTATTGGCTGGTAAACGGTTGAGCATAATATCCTTGATAGCCTAGGCCAGACGAGCTCTGCTCTGCTTCCTGTGAATTAACACCGGATTCCGGTGTGCTTTCGGCTGGTCTTCTGCGCGTTGACTTCTTCTTAATTGTTGGGTTTTTAGATGCTTCGGTTTCGTCACAGCTAGTTGACGGATTCAGCGAACTGTCGGATGAATGGTTATTTTGTATTAAATCAAGTTGTTTAGAAGCGATTCTCGCTGATTTATTTCTCTTTAATTTGCCTTTTTTTTTAACCAATATTGTCTGATCTGTATCAGAGTTGTTTGTCTTTGGGTCGGCAAGTTGGCACACTGGCCCAGCGTCTTCTTCGTCTGTCGACAAGCCGAATTTAATGTCAAGCGAAAGCGAAGTGCTTTCCGATTTTTTCATGCGAATTTCGTCCAAAAACACAACGGGAGTCTTTTTATTTGATGATGTTGACATAGATTTTTTTAATATTCTATTTTTCTGATCCGATTCTGAATTAATTGAATTTTCTAAAATAGCACTTGCTGATTTAATTTCAACATGTTCATTTTTTGTCTCTTTTTTTACTGTTGTTTCTTCTTTAAATTGAAAATTTTCTAATAATTGTGTAACTATGCCCGAATCATCATTTTTACTTTCCAAAGTATTGTCCACTGATTTTTTCTTTACCGAATCATCGTTTCTAGTCAACAATTTTTGTTTCTCTAAATATTTATTTGAATTATTTTTTTTACTATTAGATTGTGTTGAGATGTTAGTTTCGTTTTTACTCGGTTCGTTTAGATCTTTTGATTCTTTGCTTTCTTTTTTAACCTTTTTTCCTTTAATTACAGTCACGAATTCGGTATCAGGCAATTCGAGTTGGTTATCTACATTGGGCTGCTCAATTTGCGGCAATATACTCGAGTCGTTTATTTTGGTCCGAACAATTTCAATAGTTTCGTCTACATTCAGCGGCGAAACTATTGTCGGCTCGCTTATTTCGGTGTTATCCGGAGATAGAACCTTTGGCCTTGACTCAGACTCGGATTTTTTATTTTTTTTAGACGCATTTTTTCCACTGTTGTTGTTCGGAGTACTTGTTTCAGTATTTTGTTTTTTCGGTTTGTTTGGCTTTTGTTCGGACTTAATTGACGTTGAGGTAATAAATTCAAGTAGACTGTCTACATCTTCTGTCCAATGTTTTGAGTACATCGAGTTATTTTTCGAATTTATTTGGTTGTTTGAGCCTTTTTTATGGCTTTTTTTAGCATTTGCTGCTGCTGGCTTGGATTTTTTTGTCGCTGCTGACTTTTCATCGATTAGACTATTCGGCTGTTGCGATTCTGGATTTGAACAATTTAAAAAGTAGGCACAGTTTTGGTATCTTAAAAAAAAATAAAATAAATAAATATTTTTTTTTTATTCCAAAAGCTTTCATTATATAAAAAATAATTGAAATTAGTTAATTAAATTAGAATCTTTTTAAAAACAGAACGATTTAAATCCATTAGTTTAAGGAAAAAAAATTTTTTATTTAAATAAAAAAATAAAGTACTTTTAAAATTATTTATCCAACTTAATAATAAGTTTTAATTAAAATATGCTTAGAATTATTTAAATCTATAAAAGATCAAAATTACATCGCAAAAGTGTTGTATTTTCTTAATTTTTTACTGTCATTCTTGATCTATGGGGTTTGTTTATATAGCCAGCATATGAAAATGTTCGCTCAATGGGACCTAATAATAACTTTAAGACTTGAAATAAAAGTACTTAATTTCTTTTAGAAAAGTCAAGACTTGTACTTTTTAAATTTTTTACAACAAGTTAAGATCGTGACTTGAAAAATTAAAAATTTTTATAAGTATAACTTTTTGATGACTTTTTGAGACATTTTTCCTGACATTTGTGCAAGTCTGGAATAAATGAATTATCTTTATTACAATTGATAATATTTAAAAAAGGTATATTTATGGGAAATATTATTTTTAATTTTTTCTTAAAGAAGATCAAAACCAATCAACAGCATTGTGAAAAAGTTAGAAAACGACAGATATTCGGGTTTGAATTATAGTAGAAGGAACATGATTGTTATTTGAGACAGTTTTTTTTTCGACTAAATTATTCTATAAGATCAAAGTCAACAAAAAAAAATCTGAAATCCATTTGTAATTTTTTAAATAGACAAAAACTATCTAAATCTTTCAATTTTTTTAATTGTAAATATAAACCGCCTTTATTTTTTAAGGATTTATTAATTCTTTAAGATCTCGAGTCCTCTAAATTCTCAAATATTGATTTTGATATTTCATTAAGAAAGATTGAGACGCTCAATCAAATACTTTGGCTCCTCTTCACATCTGAGCTGTTTGCATGACAAAATAAAACTGTATATTTTGCTCTTGAAACCATTTTTTCATAATAACAAGGGGCATTATCTTGCATTATCAATTTATCTATGAGAATTAAGGCTTCCGTCAAATAAAAAAAAATTTCATTGACCATAATTTCTACAGGACCAAATTCCAATAGAACCACTTTCTTGAATTGTTCTTTTAAAAATACAATCTTTATTAGATAGATCTGACGGCATTTTTCTTATCTGAATTCGATTTTTCTATAGCATACTTCAATGTTCCATGATTTCACAATGATACAAAAACTTTTTATAGTTTTTTTTTTAAATTTTGTTTATCTTGTTTTTAGAAACAAATTTTTTATTCAAATATTCTTTCTTTCAATCTAAGTCTGATGTCGAAAAGAATCTGATGCTTTTCAGTAACAGATTCTTTTCGACAGTTTCTTAATAGTTTACAGATATGGTCTAGAATATGTGATGACAGATTTCTATTTTTTACCACATGGACTAATTAAGATTTTAGTCAAAAAAAAAGCTGCCTCATATTAAAATCCAGCCCTGTTCTCCAACAATTCAAAGTCAAATAAACAAAAAATATGTTGTTTCATAACTTTTTAACAATACTGAATCACATCTAGTTTATTTGAACTTTCAGAATTTAATCCCAAATGTAATCCAAGGTTAGTAAACAAATTTTAAATATATTTTCTTGTTCTAATTGTGAATTGTAATTTTTAAATGTAAAATTTCTTATCAATATAAATCTTAGTTAAAACGAATCCTCAAACAATGGTCCCCATTTATTTCACTATAGAAATAAATAAACAAAAAAACTTTAACAAAAACACAATTTAACTATAAATTCTTAATAATACAAATTATTAAGTTAATTTTCTTCAAAGGTTTTGTTTATCAGGATTTCCAAATTTTTAAAACTTGTGTCTTAAAAGAAGATCAGTTTGGAGATCAATTTTAATAGAGAGAGTTTAGCTATTTCAAAGATTTGAATTTAAAAATACTAATTTAACATTGTATTTGATACAAAATTTGCACAGCTTTTTGAACTTTATGTGATTTTTCGTATTTATTTTTAGCAAAAAAAAATCAAAAATTATCCTAATAAAATTTATATTTTTTTTTTTACATGCAAAGATTTTTATTAATAAAAAAAAAATTCCAAAAAAAGAATATTAAATTGCAAAATATCTCAAAAGCTCTTGATTAGGTAATTATTAACAGTTATTTAATTAAAAAGCTCGTGGAATTCTAAAACAGAATAATGAGAGTTAACTGTAATTCTAATTAAAAAAAATATTAAAATATTAAAACATCAGATCCAAAGAATTTTTAAGCGTAAAAAATGTCGAATTAGTATTTTAATTTAATTTTTATAATTTTTTATTTTCCCTGTAATACACATTATCATAATTAATAAAACGACTTTTTAGATTGTTTTGTTGCAAAATGAACTAGATACCTTTTTTTTAATGCAAAAAAATTTAATTTAAATTTTTTCCTGTATTTTAAATTAAATATTTTTTAAAATTTCACACATCTATCCTTTCATAATAGTAATTGACATAAAAAATGGTAAATATTAAAAAAAAATTTTTCTAACATTTAATGATATCAACTGTCTTTTAATTTTTTCGGAAAAAAAAAAGCTAAATGAGAAAATAAATTGAGAATTGAAAAAAAAAATTGAATTTTTTTAATTTTAAAAACTAGACAAGCAATATACATAATTCTAACAGCAATTTTAGAACTTTTAATATCGAAAATTTAGAATTTAATTTAGCTAAATTGAAATGAAAAAAAACTTGTTTTTAAAAAATTATTTGATAATTTAAAATTTATGGTATAAATCTAATCAAAATCTAGTTAATTGTCTTAGAAAATTAATTTTTGAAAATTTGACAAAAATTAAGAAAAAAAAAAAAGATTTAATTAAGCTCTTTGTTTGGTCTTTATATTGAATGATAAACAAATGCAACAAAATGTATAAATACTTTTGGTGAAATCCGGCACTTGTGACTGCATTTTTAATCGAGTTGCTTTTGGACGATTCAGTCGAGCAATTTCTTTCGAAGCTTCTTTTGCTCTTATCAACAAGATCAGTGCTCAATTCATCGATTGTTTTTTCCAAGCAGTCGTTTTTTTTGTTATGCTGAGCATTTTTTTCCGGAAAATATTGATCGAAATCCATTTCATAATCTTCGTCTTTTTCTTCATCCTCGTCTTCATGCTTACTCGAGTTGGTCATGCTTGAGCCATGCGAGTCTAAATTATCATTTTTGCATACTAACCTAGAGCCGTCGATGCTCTCGTTGCCAATTTTGGTCTCACTTTTTTCATATGCATCAAATTTATAGTTATTAAACTGAAGCGATGAGGTTTTGTGATTATTTTTTTCGACTAGCTTGCTCAGTATGTCGTTTAGCAATATTTGAGAGTTGTCAAAGTTAGGCGCCGAGTCCGACTCATTTTCATCATCATAGGTCTTGTTAAAATCGTCCCTCATTTGATTTGTATTGCTAAATTTATTTCGATCCAATTGACTTTGTGCCATTAGCTTGTAAGCCATGTCAGACCTAGCCGCATCATTGTCTTCACTTTTAAAACGAGTGCCTAGTTTGCATTCGTTTTTGAGAGCTTCCAAATACTCGTCCTGCTGCTTGTATTTGTTCTCGAACGCGCCAAGATGCTCGTCGTCATCGTTCGTCATATTTATGATCACGTGATCCGATTGTTTTGTTGAACGATAGGAAATAGATGACGATGCTGACGAAGAAAGCTTTTCCTCGGACTCCACATCGTCCGATTCGTTGTTTTTGACCTGATATACTTCGTCATAGCAGCTGGTCAACTGGGTCTCGTTGCGTTTATTGTCTTTGTATGTTTGATAGCGATGGTTGGTGACAAAGCCGTCGCGGCACATCGACGCGCTCTGTCCGGTCAATTTGGGCAAGCTAAATGCTCTGGCTGTGCCACTCTCCTCGTCCGAGTCGGCAAAAAATTTTTTTACAAGCGCATCGTTTTCGTATCGAATCCTATCGTTCGATTCAACCAGACTTTTGTGTCTAAAGTACTCTTCGTTTTTGACTATGCGATTTTGCTCCATTTCGCACTTTAAATCATCACAGACCTTGCCGAATTCAGTCTGATTTAGTTCCGACAAAATTCTTGAGTTTTCTTTCAGTCTATCTAGCTAATAAATTTTAAAATTTTTAGACACAACTTTTTTTTTTTTTAGATTTTAAATTACTCTTTCTGTGTCGAATGTGTCCGGTATTTTAAAGTCATAAATAAAAATAAACTTTTCAGTGTCGTGCTCGCGTAAGCAATGGGCTAGTTCGTGAGCTAGTTTAAAGTCAACTAAGTCTTTTATGTCGGTTAGCTTGGCTCTGTTAATTGTTTCTTCTAGTTTTTTGTCATCAATGTTATTAAGCATAATAAAAAATTAGAAAAATCATAATTTTCACTCTTTGGCTAACTAAAACTAGATTCTAAAAATATGAAAATTAATAAATATTAAAATTGGACCAAATATGATATGCTCTTGGCCAACAGGTGTTACTTATATATAAAATAAATTTTAATTAATTTGACTTGTTTTCCGAGTTGTATCCAAGGTGAGAGCAAGACCTCGAAAAAAAGCTGTGTTAAGTGAATATTTTTGATATTATGTAATTCATTTGAGTACACTAATGGAAATTGTTGATGTATAATTTTTAAGAAGAAAATTGGCAAATAAAATTTTGACAATATTTCATTCAAATATATCCTAGTCTTGAACAGAAATTGATAAAAAACAAAAAAAAATTGCAATAAAGCTTCTTGATGTGAGTCGAATAAGAAATATACCTGAAATTAATTTTGATTCTTAATAAACGAGAAAAAATAATTATGTTTTTTTTTCTTTATTTTATAAGTTAATTACGTCTATATGAAATAGTTTTAGTATAGACATAATTTATGAAGCATATTTGTGTTAGATTTCTGACTAGGAATCTTTGCACGCAATTTAATTTATATACGAAATAAATTGAATTGAAAGCGATTAATATTTGTCTGATTTTTTTATGAAAAAAATTATTTCCAAATATCAAACTAGAGTAACAATTGAATTTTATCTTAAATAATTTTTTTTGTACTCATAAAATTTTTAAATTCTTGTTTTTTTTTTCATAAATATTTTTCAATTATCCAAAGAATGTTTTTTTTTTTCAAAGTTTGATCAATTCTAAATAAATTTCATAAAATATTAAATAATTTCTGGTTTTGTACTATTAAAAACATAAAAAAAAATCGCTTTAAATTAATAAAAACTTGATTCAAAAAAAAAAATAAACTCTCTTCCTCTGAAGCCTTAGAAATTCATTAAGAATATATTTTTAGGAAGCATAAAAAAATTCTCTGATTAATCAGGAGAAATTTTTCATCTGTTTTTTTTTTTTTCAAATCTATTGATCTATTCTTGTTTTAGCATTGTTTGGTTTGTCTTTTTTTTTAATGGATTTTTTTTTTATTAAAATTTATTTAATCGATTTCTACAAAATACACAAATATTCCAAATAATTAATGATTTTTTTTTTCATTAAAAGCAAGTGGTAATTCAAGTTTAGTTTAGTTGAAAATTTGCTTTATGCTTCATGATTACTGGTCTTTCAAAACTAAGAAAAATAGGCTAAAAAAATAGCAAAATAAAATATTAATAACTGATATTTAATAACAGATTTTTATGGCCAAATGGTAATATTTCTTTTACCTTTTACGCTTAGGGGCAATTAGCTAATATTTTAAGTGTAATCAAAATAACTTTTTACAATAAATCTTGTTCTTATATTTTAAAATTTTCGTTTTATTTAGCCATAGTCAAAATTAAATTTAAAAAGTTAATTTCAATAACCGAAGTAGGAAGACTTTTAGGTCATTTATGCTTCAAGGAATAAAAAGACAATTTTTGATACATTAGTTAAAGTTTGACCTAGTAATTGTATTTGTAAACTAGAGCTAGCAACAAGACGAGTTGAAATTTGAGGGATCTTAGTATCTTAAAAATAGTTTTTGTATTGACAAAAATTTGAGCTCTTGTATTTGAAGAAAGGAACAAAAATAGATTTAGGCTAGTTATTTTAAATTATTATAATTAAAATTGCCTAAATCAAAAATTAAAGAATTCGCGGAAAGAAAAATTAATTTTTTTTATAATAATTAAGATTTTTTTTGAATTTTCTTTTTTCACAATTAAATATTTTAGACATTTAGGATTACAACAAATATTTAAAAATAAATAAGTAGAGAGAAAATGCTTTAGGGCAAAAAAATAATAAAATTAATTTAATAATAGTAAATTTTTGTTGAGCTTTTTTAAATTATCTTTGATTACCAGACTATTTTGAGTTTAATTTTTTTAACATACATTTTTGTCTAATAAAATAGCCACCTAAACAAATAAAAAAAAAAACAATAAATAATTTTTGTTTGTAAATATTTTTTCTTTTGTAAAAAGAAACTTGTTATTTTAATCTTCGAGTTTTATAGTGAAATTCTATGTAACTTAATACGATAAGCTTATTGAAATATAACCCTATTTGGACTGTAGCAAATAAAACCAAGAGGAAATTATTATTAAATAAAAATTTAAAATGATTGACTTATGATCTAATTAAAATGAAAAATTCAGGAATTTCAATTAAAATTTTACATTATGACTAAAAAATAATTAGCCAAAAATGTGTTTTTTAAACTAGTTTTTAATTTTGTTTTAGTACGGAAATATTTTTCATTTTCATTTGTTCATGTTGTTTATTGTCTAATAGCTAAATTTTATTTTCTTAGAACAAAATACTTTGTGTTCAGCTGGTTCATGATATAAACCTAATATTTTTCAAAAATATCATAAAATCAATAGATAAATAGCTTAGGTATATTTATTTAGAAACTTTTATTATTTTGATTGCTATGTACAGTTAGATGTTGACCTAAAAACTAGATAAAAAAATTTTTTTTAGCCCATAGTTATTTAATAAATCATCGATTCTAAAGTTTCGCTTTTTTTTCAAATTAAACCTTAGAAATTTTATGTGTAATTTATATATATTCTTCTAATATTTTAATTTAGAGTTGAATTTTTTATATTCAATTTAAAAAAAAATATGCAAAAAAATAAAATAGTTTTGAATTTAATCTTAAAAGCTAGGATTCTTTTATTATTTATCACCATCTGTGATTAATTTGTTGAAAAAAAGCTGAAGCTTAATTTCAAAACGACAGTTAAACAAAAATTTATACAAAATAAAGTTAACTAAGCTGAGTATTGAGATCCTTTCAAATTCATATGTTACATAATCCTAGACCTATTTTAGATTTTTTATCCATAATTTTTCTAATCTTGTTTTTTTTTTCATATAAATTTTTGGACCAAAAGCATCTAGCAAAGACAATAGTTTTATTTAAAATAAGAGAGTTTCGCAACAATTCACTGTTCCAATTTTAGACTGAATTCCAGAGAAAAACTAAATTTATGCTCAAGATAATAAAGAAAGCAATTAGTGGTAGCAATAACACTAATAGCTCGAGTTCCCAAAATAACTCGGCTGACAGTAGCCCGGTCCAAAGCATAGGCTACCAAAACAATGCGTTGGACAACAGCGGCTTTTTGGAAAGTCAATACTCAACTCCAGCCCAGTATGGCTCTGGATTTAACGTAAATTCATACAACTCGAACTTTAATCCTAATACAATGAGAAAGCCTGGTAAAAGTGAGAGTTTTTTTAAAAAATTTCTATTTTTATGTTTGAAAAATTGAATAATATAGATGTTCAAAATGACACAGGCTCTTATAATTTAACTGACAGTCGTTCAATAAGTGTTGCTCATCGAAACAATGTGTACAATGGCTCGCCTGTTTCTTGTCTTCCGCAAGGCAACATGAATTTTTCAACAACACCTCAATCGTCGCCAGCAAATATTCATTTATCGCAAAATGTTTCCCTTTCTAAGCATTCTAATCAATTTTACGCTCAAAATCAAAATCACATAGCCATTAAAAAATCAACAACTAGTCCAGAGTTCGAACATCTAGAGCAACAATTAAAACAGAGTCAACAAAAATATCAAGATCTCGACAACCAATTTAAAAGCCAAAATGAACAAATTAAGGATCTCAAGGTATTTATTTTAATTTTGGAAAAGTTCCATATTGGTAAATAAATGTTTATGTGTCAACTTAAATAAGAAAAATAGACTAGCATTAAATACTAAAGAAATAAATTGTATTTGAGTTAAAATTGACCGTCTTATTGAATGGTCGTTGACCTAATTGATGTTCAAATTAGCTTTAAAGTAAACTTGAATTGCCAAAACTCAACACCTCGACTAAAAGCTTTTAAATTAAGAACATGTTTATATAGACTAATTTTAAGCTTCAGTAATTTCAGAGATAAAAAAGATTTGTCGCTTTTTTAACACATTTTTTTCTACTTTTTTTTGATTAGCATCTATTTGAACTAATAGTTTATGATATGGATGGCTTGAGGCGCCCAACTCACTTCCATTTTCGCTCTTTGGATCACAAAGTACGTGTGATAAACAATTCCAGTTAATTCAAAATCCAAATCTTTTTTGTTGAATTTTAATAAATTTAACTCATACAAATACTAAAATTTAAATTATTTCTTAATTTTATTTATCACAGGTTGATTTAGAAAATTTTAAAATGCTAATTTTTTTCTAAAACTCTTTATATAAAACAAAAATGATGAGCCTAGGGTCGAGATTTTAGATAAAAAAAATTCAGGCTATATTAATTCTATTTTTTTGCTATAAAAATAATTTAAAACAAAAAAAAACGAACCAATTCGGCATTTTTTTATTTGCCTACTTATTTCAAAACCCATATATTTTATCCAAAGGGCACAATTCAGAGTTTAAATGACATGAATCACAAATTTTACGATGAAATTCAACATTTGAAGGACAGAAATTTGGAGCAACGCAAACAGACTGAAAGTTTTAACAAGCTTTTTCAAGATTGTAAACAAGATTGTGAGCGTAAGCTATCGCATATGCGTCAAGAGCTTGATCAGTCGTTGAAACGAGAAATGGACTTTAAAAAAATGGTTCAGCAAGTACAAGAAAGCAAAAATCACGAAATTTCGAATTTAAAAGATAAATTAGACAAAGCAAAAAGTATGGATGATCATCACAATTCCGAAATAGAAAAAAAAAATTCAGAACTGAAAGCAAAGAATGAAAAAATCGAATGTTTGGAGAAAAATTTGAACGAAATTAGAGTTGAATTTAACTTGTATAAGGAAACATGCGGATCAGAAAAGAGGAAAATTGAGGCGTGTTCCGATAATCTAAAAAAAGAAGTGGAAAATTTGAAAATACAAATTGAAGACGAACGAAAAAATAATCAGGAAAAAATAAAAAGTGAAAAAAATGAGCAAAAAAAACACTTGGACGAGCTGGAACAAAAACTTGAGGAAGTTATCAAGGAAAAAGCTGAAATTACATGTAAATATGCTCAACTGCTCGATCGAAATAAAGAACTAGATGAATTAATCAAGTCTAATAATGAAAATAATGAAAAATTTTTAAAGCTTTCAAGGTAATTACAAATAATAGCATATTTCTTAAAATACTTTTAAATTTACTTTTATTTTTCCAATAGAAGACTATAAAAGTAAAATAAATAACCCTGTCTAAAATCTTAGCGGTTATAGTTTATTAAAGTTTTTTTCTGATTTTATTAAAAAATATTTCAATTGTTACCTTTTTAGTAAATAAGAAAAATTTAGAAATGCTATCATCAAAAAACATTTCGTAAAAAAAATCTAGTTCAATCAGCCTTTTTTTGATCAATGTCTTGGTAAATTAGGGGAATGGTATCTCAAATAAACAACTATTTTGTAGAAAAGATAATTCCCTATCAGGATTGATTCTATACTATTAGGATATTCATATTTGAACATGAGTTATTACAGCTTGAAGACAGGATACTTTTTTTGTTGAATTTTTGAGGACATCCAGTCAAAAAAATAATTTTTTTACTCACCCAAAAAAACATATTTTCCTTAGTTTTTTAGTATGCTGATTAATAATTTAAAGTCGGTTCTTTTAAATTCAGATAGTGCGGTAGTTTTGCTACGCGTGAGCCTTAATAAGAATTTTTGACATTTTGTTCTGTTCTATTGAACTAAATTTTACAAAACTTAGTAAATAGAACATATTCTTTTTGACAAAATTTAACCAAATTTTGAAAATATATTTATAGACTTTTTTGACTAAAAAATTTAAAAATATAGTTTACAGTTCAGAGATTATTAACAGAGTAAAGCTGTAAATGATAGTTTTTATCTTAAAAAAGACAAATATATATTTCTTGATACTATTTCTGTCTACATTGTTGGATAAAACTTAAAATTGGATATTCTCACTCAGGAACACTTAATTAGATTCTTAGTAGATTGCTTAATAATCTTAAAAATAATAAAAAATTTCTGGTCAAAATAATAAAGTTTTACAGAACATATTTGAACATTATTTGTATTCAATATATAGATATTAGAATGTCTTGATAGATCTAAAGATTTAAGTATGTCGTTTCTTTGGTTTAAATTAGCTAAATCTAAACTTTAAATTTTGAAATCAAAATCAGTTTATTCTATTGTTTATATGCACTAAATATTTTATTTTTTGAAACTCTCGGGCTAAAATTGTTAAAAACTAAAAATGTAAGCTAATTTAATTTTTTTTTAAATTTATAATGAATTTATTTACAGAGAAAATATAAAAATTAAAATAAAATTTTAATAAGATTAAAAAAATTAATTTTTTAGTTGACCAGGATCTTAATTATTAGATGCATATTAAATAGAATATTTCATTCAAGTACTTTTTCATTCGTAATTGTTGTTATTAAAAATTGGTTATTTTTAAAATCATCATTTTCTTCTCCATCTGGATTAAACACAACCAGAGGAACTATGACATTTTTAATTCTATATCATGGCTTTAGATTACTTACTATATCACTACATCACTATATCACTACAGAAGCTTTTTGTTCTTTTAGTTTTTTTGCAACTATAAACACATGAAAAGTCTTCTAAATCTTTGGACAAAAAATTTGAATGTCAAAAATAAAATTTTAGGAAAACTTAATTTTAAATTAATTTTCTTCACTTATTTCACTGCTAATTAAAAATTCACATTCTTTATTTGAACTAAAAAGTTGCTGCAACAAACCATAGCTTCCTGTATTTAATAATTTCCAGATTAAATCTTTTTCCTCAAGACATTAATCGTCAACTTAAGAAATACCAAAATACCAAAATCTTTAATCGTTTGAGAAATTTTAAATTTTATATCAAGATTGTTATTTTATGTAATTTTATTGATAGATTTTATTTTGAAATAAATTTTTTCTATAATTAAAAATTTTTAAGAATTCGTTTTTATGAGAAAAAATTTAAATAATAAAATTAGATTGTTTGTATGAAAATATTTCAAGGAAAGAACTTTAAAAAGAAGTGTTTTTTCTCTAAATTTAATTTTCAAAAGTTGACTTTAGGCCATTTCAACTTATATCTGGCATTGTCCTATTTTAAACGTTTTTTATAACAAGTGTCTTTTTTAAATTATGAGTTTTAAACTTTTTATTAAAAATAAAGATAATTATTGATTTGAGATTTTAGAATCATTTTGAATATAAAATAATCATTTTAAAAGAAAAGAGAAATTATTATTGGCATTATTGCGAAATTTTATATTATATTAATTAAATTATATAATTTTTTTGTCTAAAGAGCCGAAGTCGAGACGTATAAGACAAAATGTATTAGCTTGGAAAGAGAGCTAGCAGATTGTCGAGACCAACATTCCAAAGAAAAGGAAGAATGGAAAAAATTTCAAGCTGATTTGCAAACAGCCGTGCGGGTTGCTAATGATTTTATGAATGAAGCAGAAGAGAAATACGTCAAAATAAAGGAGGAGCTGTTAAATTTTAAAACAGATAGTTCAGAAGACCATAAAGTAAATGGTAAAGGATCTGAAGAAAAAGGATCACTATCAAATGACAGCACAGTGGAAGCATCCGAAAAAGGTAAAGAGAATATTTTTTCTCCAAAGATTGAAAATTCAATAACTGAAACGAATCATACTAATGGTTCGAATGGAACGAATTCAGAACAATACGAAATTCCAAATTATTTTCACACAAATACTGACACCGATGACGCCAAATTGTTGTCGTATAATCACAACAACGGGAACTATTTGTTCAAGAAAAAAAATTGTTCAAATTCAACCGAATATTCTCCGTCAGTAATTAACTCCAATTTTGACTCACTCAGCACTCTAGTAAAGCAGTATGGCGTAAGCAGACGCAATGCATTGATGAAATGGTGCCAAGAAAGACTCTTAAATTATGATATTGAGATAAAAAATTTCAGCAGTAGTTGGAGTGATGGCTTGGCATTTTGTGCTTTATTTCACTCATTTGTGCCAGATAAAATAAACTACGAGCTAATATGCAAAGAAAAAGATGTGAGAAACAGATTGATTACTGTTTTTAGTTTGGCCGAGTCTCTGGGTATCGAGCAAAAATTGAATATAAATGATATCGTTAATCAAGATAGACCAGACTGGAATGAGATTATGAATTATGTAGCATTAATTTACTCCCATTTTAGCAAGATGAATGATAATTTAAACAAAAGTGAGAAAAAATTTAGCGGTAAAAAGTTGGAAATATCCAAAGAGAAATCTTTTACGTCGTTCACAGTAGCGTTGTCTAACAGTAAATAAAAAATATTTCAAAAATAAGAAGCCACTATGTTAATAGCTAATTGATACAAAGTCACATAGATTTTTTTTTTATTTTTATCAATTAAAATATTAAAATTTAATTTTTTCTTAATTTAATTTTAAATTTTAAATTAAAATTTTACTGAATATTAATAAAGAATCGAAGCAATGGGTATAAATTTTTGTTATTTTAGCCTAAAACAGATGTTTTGATAGCTCTTACTTGAGCTCGATTTTGGAGTTATTGCTTCTTAAATAATTTGCTATATTCAAAATAACTTTGACTGTTTCACCAAATCAAATGATAAAATTTTGTTTTTTCTAATTTATTATCCATCAGCAAGTTGTTCGATTCCTCTCTTGTGTCATAACGACTATTGGAACTAAAAACTCACAACCTGCTTCAACTTGGTTTTTGTTAGTATAATGCCCCATCCTCTAAGGAAATTAACTATTGAGCAAAAATATGATATTCAAAAGGAGAAAGATCGAGGTTATATTCTGAATGAGGAAGAAGTTCGATCTCTTCCAGCTCTTCTTTTTTTTGCCATTTTTCCTCTAGCTGTATGAGGTCTAACACTTGAACAAGCAGAGTTTTTCTTGAAATGAAACATAAATTCGTCCTAATTGTTCAAAATAAAGCTCTACATTTATTGTTATATCTTCTCTAACTAGCTTACTGTGCATTACTTCTTGGAAATTACACCAAACACACATAATCACCTTTAAATGAAGGTGTCTTCTTTTTTGAAATGGCTGAAATGGTTTGGATGGTTCCAACCATTCTGTTATAATAATTTTGAAAATATATCCATTCCTCATTACAAGTAAATATCCGTCTAAATAACCTTTCACCAAGAGGATTTTTTTAAGTATTTTCCCAGAGAGTATTATGTCTTAATTAGCCTCTACAATTTATTTTCTGAATCATTTGATCTTCTTAGGTTTTAATAAATTACTTAGCTAAGTTTATACCATTTATTTTAGATTCTCTTTCAAAACTATTTATAATTTTAAATAAGTCTTTGAATATTTTAATCTGTCTTAACACTAGAAGCACCAAATATTTTTCATTTTTTTTAATTCAAAAATATTTTATTAAAAATTGTAATAATTTTATAAATTAATATCATTTTTAAACAAAATTTTAAAATCTACATAATTCAAAAAAGATATATTTATTTTAAAAATCTATTCAAAAGATACGAGGATTTAAAAATTTTTCAAACGAGTCAAATGACTCATTTAGTGCTTCTTGTATTAATACTGTTATTACTGTTAGTATCAACCAGCTTTGTAATTTTTCAAGAATTTTGTTATCTGTTTTTAAATAAGGATTCCATCTGCCTAACAAACTGAGATATAGCTGATTTTTTTCACTTCTGCATTTTTAAATTCTACATTTTAATTTCCACATGTTACAAAGTCAAATCTAATTTGTGGAATTTACGCATTTTAGTATTTTTTTTGGGTGAAAATTTAAACAAAATTTCTGCAGGGTATGTGTCGCGAAATTCTGCTTTCCGCATTTCCACTTACACACTTTAGGGACAACCAGATTACTACTCTTTTCAATAGTGTTAAAATAAAGCTTTGAAATGTTGCAAAAATCTAAATTAATTTAATTGCGCATTTAAAATATTCTAATCAAATATTTTCAACTAAGTTAAGTTATTTTTTTTGCAAAAAAAAATTAAAGAAAAAAATATTTATCTAAAATTTATAACAATTTTTTATTCCCAAATGTTCTAGTTAACTAAATTAAATTTGTTAGCATACAAGATTAAAGAAATTAAATGAAAGACTTCCTGCATTTTTTAATCGCTGACAAGATAAATAAATTCAATAAATGATGAGATTTGAATTAATTCAATAAACATGAAAACTTTTATTTTAAAATTTAGTCTATTATCTTTAAAAAATCTATTAAATTTAAGTTAAACTGTTAAATTTAATTTTCGCAATTTAGTATTTTTTTGGGTGAAAATTTAAACAAAGTTTCTGCAGGGAATCTATTGCGGAATTCTGCTTTCCGCACTTTAGGGACAACTTAGAAATTTTTTTTTAATTTGTTTTTTTTTTAATTTTGATATCAAGACTAATAATTTAACTATGTTTTCACAGACAGGGATAGAAGTTGAATTTTCAGCTTTCCAGGAAGACTTCATTCAAAATATTCCAATTTTATTGATGCTTAAAAACGACTTTTGTTACATGCACTTATAAATATGACAAAGCAGCTTAATAATACTTTATAGATCTAATTCTGTATAATTCCTTTAACACCGTATAATTATAAAGAATAGATTTTAAATTTAAAATGAAAAATTCGGTTGCAATCGTTCATTTTTATGAATTATGATTTTTGTTTTTTCTCTTAAAATCTTGTTCTGTGACTATTCTTATTAAACTAGTCACCGATTAAAATATTCAAATTTTAAATTTGCAATTGATTGATTGATTGATTTAGATTAAGCACTTGTACAGATTTAAGAAAGAGAGAGGAAAAACTAATCATTATATTGATTTTTTCCTTAGTGAAATTTCTAATTCTTAATCCTTGAAAAAATATTTGTACTAAAATTCAATGAGCACAAATGTTAGTCAAAACCTGGCTTTTAGAACAAACGATTTAGTTAAAAAGGACTTTTCAATCAAATAAAGTCCATTAAAAATAAAAGATTAACTATAGCAATATTTGAATTCAATTGTCGGTTTGTTTAATTCCGTTTTAGAAAATAATTATAATCTCAACTCAAGTGTTAGACAAGAAATTAATATGAAAATTTTGTTTTTAACTAGGATAAAATTTGAAAACAAAATTCAACATTATTGTCTTAAAAAATTTTAATCATCATTGAAATTTTTGTGTTAATGATCCAAAAAAATAAAACTAATAAAAAAATTTCTAATCAAATTTATTTTGGGTAAATATTATTTAAGCCATAAAATTTTATAAATTGTAAATTTTAATATGATACACTTGGGATACCTTTTTTAGGATATAAAATTCGTTATGATGGATAGCGTCAATTTGATATAAAATTTCATTTCTTAATAAATATATAATTTTGTTTTTTTTTTTTTCATAGTAAAGACTTTCAAGTGAGCCAAAACAAACTTGAGCTTGTAACGAATCATTTTAAGAATTTGTCATCAAGTGAAACTAATTTGAGTCCATAGAACTTGTTCCGGTTGATTAATTCAAGTATTTAAATCATCTATTTAATGATTTAGAAATAATGTGAGCATAAGATTTATGTTCTAAAATAATAAAAGCAAGAAAAGGTTCGACCCATGAATGATAAATGATGACATTTATAATTTGAATATTATCTTTTTTTTATCAGTTTCAAATTTTCAACTAATGAAATATAGTAAATAAATTGATTAAAAGGATAAACATATATTTTTAAATAAAATTGTATTTTTATCGGATATTATTTAAGTAATTGTATTTTGAAGATACAATTTTTAAAGTTCGATTTGGCAAAATTTTAGGCTATGTTTGTTTTTTTTAATGATAATTTAGATTACACAAGAGATACGATCATTTTCATCAATCAGCAGTTTAGAAGATTTTAAATATTGTTTTTGTTGAGAACAAACTTTTCTAGCCGATTGTAAATGTTTCTAATCCTTTCTTCCTTTGCTCCAGATTTTTGACTATATCTATTATGTTGTTTTTTATTTTGCATTGAATATTGATTCTGTATTGTGGAACGCGAAAATGGCTAGCTTCTAGTTTAAAATTGAACCCTCTAACTGGATATGTTTTAATTATATTAACAAAAACGTCTTAAATATACACATAAATCAATTGGGTTTATTTGATATTCATTATATTTCTATAGAAAAAAAAACAAAATCTCAAATAAAATTGATACCTAAGTGATTTCAACTGACCATTTAAAAATATGACTAAAAATTTCAATAGATCAGTAAATAAATGAATCTAAAATTAATTCATTATAAGAAATATTATTTTAAAAAGACAATTAATTTATTTGAACATAATTTAAATGAAGAAAATAAAAGAATGATAAGTAAAAAGCAGACTTCTTCATAAGTCAAATATTAACACTAGATCTTCTTTTTTTCAATGACGCTTAGCAGCATTTTTAAGTGTAAATTGATCAGATAAAATATTAAACTAAAACTTTTTAAAGTTTTCCTCGTTTTTTAGCCTAAAAAAATTTAAAATCTAAGCAATTTTTTTTTCAAATTTTATTAATTTTTAAATGCTCAACAACATATTAAACTTTATTTTTTTTAATCAAAATTTTTTAGTATTTTTTTTAAAGAAATATTTTTTATGATTTTTGAAAATTTTTAAGCAATCACATTTTATTGTTTTTCACTGAAATGGATTTAACTTTGTATAGATTTTTCAATTTTTCAAATTATGTTATTTATTTAATTAATTCAAAAAAACTTGGACTGAAATGATTTTTAAATGAGATAATCTCTTTAGATAATTATAAAAAATGATCATTTTTAAGTAGAAGCAATAGTGGTTGATGGCCTCGGGAGAATTTGGTTGAATGTAAATCGGTTTTTCTTGATTTTTCTATTCAGTTAGTCAGATTATTTCGACTAATTTCTCAATAAGTAGCATAATTAAATATTTATCCTAAGCTTAGTATGTAGCTAAATAGCTAGAGTGTCATTAGTTCAAGTGGCTAGAAAGCACTCGTTTCAATTTATCTTTATAAAGCGTTCAGATCATTATCTTAGTCAATTGTAAGCTTAAATAGAGCAGCTATTTAATGAAAATTAATTCTTTATTCAAGAGCCATTAAAAGAATATATGAATCAATTAGATAAATTGAAATATTGTATTTTAAAATCTAAAAAAATAATAAAAAACATGTTATTTGATTTAATCTTTATTTCTGATATTTTAGTTTTGTAAAGTTAATATTTGATTAGATATTCAACAATCGCTACGTGATTTTAATTCATTTTTCACGCTGATTAGAGTTATGTAATGATTACGGTACGGTGAGTAATTTTAAGATTATATTGATCGAATTTTCAAACTTTTTAAATATTTAATTAGCCGTAATAGAACAATTGTAATTTACTAAAGTAAAATTAAGAAAACGCATGAGAATTTTTATTATAAAAAGTAACGAAAAAAGGGTAATTATCCTTGCTTTATAATTACAAATCGGCATTATCTTTGAATATTGGTCAATTATTTTCGACCTGCAAGAATCCTTTTGCTTTTTTTCTCACATATAATTAGGCACGATCGTTTCACTAATAATTATAAGTGTATGTAATGTTCCTAATTATAGACCGGCTTTGTTTCTTAGATTTATTCAAGCACTCTTTTTAAAACACGGAAGGATTTATTCTAGATTAAAAACTAGGCAGAATGTATTTAAAAAAAATGATTCTAATCTTGACAGTTAGAGATCGAATTTGTTTAAAATAGCTTATGGCACGATTTGTAGTGAAAATGATACACACTAGATTAATGATCAAATCCGATTATTTTTGTGAGAATTCTTTAGTTTAAAGAACATGCTAGGTTTTAGCAAATAAAAGACTTTAAGGGAGTAATAAAACTTTTTTAATCAATATCTGATCTATGGGGCTTCAAATTTTGTATTAATTTTTTTAAAAATGAATTTATTTTTAAATAAAATTTAAGAAAAATTGTTTGTAATAATTTGGTTTATAGAAAAAAATATGGCAATTGATTTTGGCCAAATATTTTTATGGATAAAAATATTTGAAACTAAATAAGCATTCTTTGTTAATGGTTTATTCAAATGAAATATGTTTTTTACTCACAAACTATCCATTTTATTATTAATGAATCATTGATTTTAAAATTAGAACAGCTCAGTAAAATATTAACCATTTTACAAAATATATTTTTTTTAAATTATGGTTTGTATCATGTTACTAAAAAAATTTCTTAATAGCAATTTAGTTGGCAATAAACAATTATTTTAATAATTAAAAAGCAAATAACATTAATGAATGAGAAATATTTAAAAAAATTAAGTTTAAAAAATGAGATGTTTCAATGAGCGTAAATAAATGTCAATAGGGTTTAATTGAAATATTTAGTCAAGATAAAATTCGAATATTTTTGAAGCGTCTGAGTAGAAACAGACTGATGAATAATTAATTAAGAGATAAATTTTGATTTATTTGCTTTTTTCTTTGAAACAAATACCCGTCATATTAAGATTTGTTTACAAAAATAAAATTTATGTAATAAAAAAATCTGAAAATCTAATTCTTATTAATTTTTCAGTCAAAATTTTTATAAAATATTAAAAATCTTATTTTGACTCAAGTAAAAAAGAATTCTTTTAAAAGTCTTAATATTAAACAAAAATTGTAAAAATAATATTATCTTTCCATGTAAGCCTTTGCTTTTCACCATTCCTCTTGTATAATTTGGTAGATGAGAAAATTAAGTATAAGAAATTTTCTCTTATTGTCATTAAGACGGTAAAAAACAACTTTAGGCAGTCCAGTGGCCGTCACTAAAGGCAGAAAATTATTACACATACACATCTAAAAATGCTGTTAATTTGATGCGTTAATGACCTGCTGTCATTGAACATAATCAATAATTTTAGAAAAATATCATGATTTTTCCAATAGATTTGTATCAACTAAAATAATCAATGAAAAGAATCTTTTTTTTTCTAAAAGTCACGTGATTGATTAATTATAGTGATTGGTGCTAGAACATGTATGTTGAAAAAAAAGATCGGCACTTGGATTTTCCAAGGATTCAGATTAATTAAAAAAAAATATTTGAATGTACCAACTAGATGAAATAGATGAAAGACGGAAGAATAAAAAAAATTAAAATTTAACGAATTGGTTTATTTATTTATTATTATTTACTCAAGAGCTTATTTAAATTTTTTTGTTCAAATTAAAATCATTCGGTTTGTATATAACTTTTCAACTTTGTCAAGATTAGAAGCAACAGACTTGTGTATGTTTGTACATATTTTACTTGTGCTCTCTTAATTTTTTCACAATTGAATTAATTAGAATATGTTGGCTAGGTTTGATTAGCAAACAAACTAAAAAAATAAAAAGTAACTCTTTTTTTTTGGTTGATTTATTTGCTCTTTAAACAATAAAAACTAAAAAAAAAAAACTAATTAAATTTTTGTTCCGATTCCACTATTTTCAGATTCGGATGATGCTCATGGTATGTATTTTTTTTTTATTTGTCAATTGTTAATATTTGATTTGAGTCGATCGAATGTGTCCATAGTATAAAATCGATTTTTAATCGAAATTTACGCTCATTCAGATTCAATCGTTCATTTTTTTTCTCATAGTTATAGACACGAAAAATCAACAATCTATAAATATTCCAAAGTCCGAAAATAATAAAAATTTCCTGTTTCTAATAACACTCGCACATAAAAAACAAATTTAGTTTCTAAGTTTCTTATAAAGGGATTTCTTGTTAAGAAGCTAATTTTTTTTTTCAAAAAATAACAATAAATAAAATCAGCAAATCAGGAAAAAATCTTTTTTTCCTTTACAGCTCTAATAAAGGTCATATAATTTACAATTGGATTGTATAACAAGTAAATGTCAAGTGATTTTAAATGATAAGATTGCTTTGGTAGATAAACAGCTCAATAGGAATATGATATATTGTTTATTTAATGTATAAATTTTAAAGTAAACATTAAAATAAATGAATTAATAATAGAAATAAAAAAATAAGGAAACAGATGTTATTATTTGGTTATTAAAATTTTAAAATTCAATTCATTCACTACGGAACTTAATTGTTAAGTGTAAACAATTATTTTTTTCTAGAGTAATAAAAAAAATTCATTTATGATCCGTGTGATCTTTTGAACGTAGCAGTCTTTTTTTATTATGATCAATTTTTTTTTAATAAATACGGTTTTAAATATTACAATTTGCCCAGTCGATCATGCTTCAGTTAGTCACATTTTCTTTTTTCTTAACTCATGATGTCTCGTTAGCGTAAAATTTTTTAATTAAAATAAAAACGACTGAAAGAGCTATTGGAATAATTTTGAATTTTTTATCCCTTTAAATCGAGTATGGTTTTATAATTTTAGCATGTTTCTGCTATGATCATTCTAATTTTCTTAAGTTTTAAAATGGAAAAATTATCACTTTTTATTATACAAAATTGTCATCTCAAAAAAATTTAAGACTACTTAATTCATTCGTAAATTAGCTGTATTTTTTAAGAATATTTTCGTCCTAACTAATTTTTTCTTGGTTATCACAATCTCAATTTTCAAAGTTGAACAAAATTTTGGTATATTTATTTAAAGAATAGAAAAGGCTTTTAAGAAAAATAAAATTTTGCTTTTTTTTCACTTTAAATTCTAAATGTTTAAGAATATTTGATTTGTAATTTGAATCAATCAAGCTACTATTTTCAAATTTTAGCAAATATTCGATTCATTTTATAATTTTGTTTTTTTAGTAAAATTATTAAGGAAATTTAGTTTTGTGAATTTTGATTAATTAAATTAATTTTTATATTTTAGAATTTTTAAATTGAAAAATGTTAAACCATAGAGAAAATAAAACTATTAACACTATTTTAACTTTGAGTTATCTTTTCTTTTTTTTTTACATGAAAATAAGCATTTTTTTGCAAAAAAATTTAATAATTTTTAAATTTTTTAATTTTAGATTTCTGATTGAAAAAAAAAATTTAAAAATTATTTAGTTTGGAACAAAAAAAAAGATTAACATGTAAGTTTTAGTGTTGAAAAAATTATGTTTGTTGTTCAGATAGAGAATTTTGCTTTGTAAATCAAGATGAAATAATAAAATACTCGTTTAATAGAAAAATTTCAATAAATTTAGATTAAAAAATTTATTATAAATTTTAAAATTTTAATAAAGACAAAAAGCATTAGAACGAAAGCAATTTGATAGTTTGGTTTATTGGCTTTTTTTTTTTAAATTTGAAAAAATAAATTGATTTAAATGCTAAAAAATCAGGTATAATCGCAAATGTGTTTACCTGTTAGTCGTTTAGCTCTAGACTAGCTATTCGACGACAGTGTCGATTTGTTCTAGTCTAGCCTCGTGTGTTTATTAATTTAATATTCATTTGTCTATTTGATTTTTTTTGTGTTTTTGATTTAAATCAAAAATGTTTATGCTTGTGTTTATAGTCAAAATTATGGACATAAATCAACAAAATTAATTTAATCATGTACTATTTGCTTGATTAGTCGACTATGTTCCGAAGTCTTTGAATAAGAAAAATAGAAAATCAAATAAGCGATTTAAAATCGATTTAATTAGGGTTCATTAATGGAACGAAGTCTTATAAAAACCGAGAGAAAAAAAGAATGGAATAAAATTTCATTTTTTAATTTAAATCCATGAATATAAAGAGAATACCTTTTAGATTTACAACAAAACCTATCAAGGCCTATCTCATTCATTCTTTTTTTAATCCGATTTTCTACTCTCTTGGTTACTGATTTATAATTTTCTTATTTTAACAACAACAACAACAACAAAAAAATTAAAAACAAAAGAAACAACTACAATCAATCTTGTTTAAATCGAAGGAGACTCGACTCGAAATCGATAGATCGATCGATTTCGAGTCGAGACGGACACAACCCGTGGCATAGCCTAATTAAAACGATCTTAATTGATCGAACCAAACAGCTGAGGGTCAAGCATCATAAATTAATGTCCATTTATAAAATGATAAAAACGTATGGCGAAATTATTCAATCAATCGAATAATTCATCAACTTGCACTGTTTGCAAGCATCTGACTCACAATCAATCGATTGTTTTCAATCTATATTTGAACACAAATTCTCGCATGTTTGTTATTGTTGTTGTTTTTTTTTTTTTGTTGTTTATGTTTAACATCAATTCCAAACAACAAAAATAATTACTAATTTAAATAATTTAAAAACTATTTTAACGATGTTTATTAGGATAAATTTGTTTTGGTTAATAGGTTCATTTAGAAGGACACGATTGCTCGCTTGACTGAACATTTTCTTTGTCTCTCTCTCTCTCTCCTTATCCGAGCAAGACCATTTAGGACTAGCACGAAACCAAGATGAAATGATATGAGTTAATTAATAAGATCAGTTATTTAGCATTGAGTGATTTTGCACGCAATTCCACTAATAAACAATTCAAAACTCAATTCAATGCACTTAATACTAATAAGAAAAAAATCTAATTGTGCATTTATTTTAAATCCAAATTATATGCTTTTAAATAATCGTGATTGCTATCCATTGAAAGTGATTATTAACGCTTAGTGAACGCTCAAGCTTATAATTGCTCAATGTCTTTCATTTTATAAACCTTAAATAAAAATACTGGTTTGCCTAGTTTACAAATTTAAATCCTCTTTTTTGCTCTAAGAGCCAGTTTGTTTATTAGCTTTTGAAAGCAATTAAAAAACCAATTTGTAAACAAACTTTTTATTTTTATTTTTAATTTTTTTTTTATTTATTTTAGATGATTATATCATAAATTGAAAAAGTGAAATTTTTTGCCTAGAAATAAAAATGAACAAAAAAATTTTTTTTTAAAAAAACTATTTATTTACTTAAAATAAAATAAAATGTCATGGTCATCTAAACAAATGAGAATAGTGATATTTTTAGTCCTAATTGAACGTATATACAGTTGGAATGAAGTGTCCAAATGTACGCCATCGAACATAGAATCCTATCAGGACAGAGTATTGAATTTAGACTGTGGAAACGACTTTATATTCATAGCATGGTCACACTACGGCCACAAGAACGACACCGTAAGCAAATCGTGCTATTTAGCGCAAAGCGATTGTAGAGTAAATGTGGAGTATATATCGAATGAATGCAATGGCTTGTCATCATGCAAAGTGAGTCTTGATTCACAGTATTTACACTCGTGCAAGGCATACAGCGACTATTTATTCATTGTTTATAAATGTATAGAATCAAAAAATTCCCACAACATATGCGACAACATAGATACAAGTATAAGTTCGGAATTTTATCTCCAAAGTCCAAATTATCCATACGAGTATTTGAACAATTTGGATTGCAATTGTTCTCTAAAATCAACTGAGAAAAATACTCTAATCGAAATAGAACTTTTAGAATTTGATTTGGAATCACTTACTTCTTCTGTCAATTATCTAGCTTCTTCTAGTCAAGTTTTCCGGCCTTTTTTAGCTCAAAATCTTCCCATTACTTCTAATTCAAGTTGTTTGCGAGACAAACTAAGCATCAATTCGGACACACAATTGTGCGGCACTCTTAAACCCTTTACGACTCTTTTCACTGACAGTGCAACCGATCTGATCACATTTCGGCTAAAAAGCGACGATGCTTTGACTCGACGTGGCATTTGGATCAAAATAAACACTCAAAATGAGATAACAAATTGTCCAACTAATTTTATACGCATAAACAATATTTGTGTTAAAATTTTTACTCAAATGCTCACATGGTACGAAGCAAATACCTATTGTTCTAATTTAGGCTATTCGCTAGCAGTTATTGACTCATTTGAAGTGGACAAGCAGATAGATAGAGCTTTGTTCGATTCAAACGAATTGTTGGATCGTTTAGTATTGGACAATGATGCAACTAGTAAACATATTGGCAATTTTTGGCTAGGCATGCGTCAGCTGAATGAAACAAATTGGTTTGATTTTGATAACAAGCCGCTTGAGTTTAATTCAAATGAAAAAAATTGGTGGCCTTGGCTCGTCACGGACACTTCTGCCATTTCATATGGATCTTGTATAGCTAAAAAAAAAGACTTTTTCTATCTTCAAGATTGTTACAAACGAATGCCTTTCGCTTGTCAATATAAACCCAAGGCTATTATGCATCCTACAAATAGTATTCGTTTAAAATGCGGAAAATTTACTACTCAAGACTACGGTATGCAAAATCTAGTCACAAGCTCTACCTTGTCGAGCAAACAATCTTCTGAAAAAAATCATTTTATCAACAATAGACTTAATTTAACTCAAAAGTCATCGACCACTTTGAACAAAACAATTGTGCTGCACTCAAATTTTGAAGACAATTTTAGAATAGATCAACAACAAGTCAGTTTATTGCCGACACACACTTCGACCAATAACAGTCTTCTAGCTAGTTTAATATTGGCATTTTTGTTTCTTCTTATTCTAATAAATGCATTTGTTGTTTTGTTTATTTTAAGGTAACTTGATAAAATAAGTTATTTTGAATAATTTTTTTTAAAAAAAAAAAATTCTTTATTTTTTAAGAAAAAGAAATGTTTTGATTAAAGAAAATCAAAATGAACAAAAAGTGACTAAGCTAAAACATGACACAATAAACAGCAACAATTCAAGTCAAAATGTAGACTATTCAAATCAGGAGTTTATGGATTTTAACACAACTGGTGCTACTGTGTCCAATACAGCGTCATCTCATTTGTCTTATAATTGCCTAGCTAATTTGAATTTAAATCTAGTTAAACAAAACGAGCCATGCCCAAGCGTCTACAATATACTGTCCAATTTCAATCAAGTGTCAAAGCCGAATAGTTCGTTTGTGAAAACATGGAATCCTCAAAGGCAAAGTTTATTCATTAGTCGAGATGGCACTTTAGCAGCGTCTACTAATTTACGCGATACAAATCCGTGCAATCAATCAAGTATGGGAACACTGGGTCTCAACCGGTTTACTACTTTAAATCCAAATTTTGCAAAAGCTTATAACAATGAAAATCTCGGACATGTTTATGAGACAATATCAGAGTCGTCAGCTAACAAAAACTGTAATAATAATTTTAACGAGTATGGAGAGTATGACCAAGAATTTGGACACAACACAAATGAATTTTTGTTGACTACGCATCGATCAGCATTTTCAAAATATAGGCCATTTCAACAGTTGTCAAAACAAGAAGATCCGATTGTGTTTGATGTAAATAGATATAATTCAAAATTAGAGCATTTAAATCAATTGAATCCTTTAAATTTCAACCGAAAAGCACAAACAAGTCGAACTGAATTGAAGCCTAACCAGTGTCATAGTATTGGTGCAATAGTCTAAACCTAGACTAGAGCCGTATTTTTTATTTTTATTTTTTGTAATTTTTTCAAAGTATTAATTATTGCATATACATATACATATACTAATAAAAAATCTATTTGTATTTTTTGCATTATTATTTATTAAATTTAAAATAAAAATGAGTTTTATGAAATTATTTTTCTTAGAAGCCTTCAATTAAAAGTCTTCTCTTAAAAAAATATAAAAAATTCCTGTTTAATTTGTAGATTTTATGCAATCAGGGTTTTTATTTTGTCTAGTTCTTTAGGTGCTAAATTTTATAAAACCGCTCAAGTAGAAGATAGAATG
Source organism: Brachionus koreanus (assembly GCA_016987375.1). Lineage (NCBI taxonomy): Eukaryota > Metazoa > Rotifera > Eurotatoria > Ploima > Brachionidae > Brachionus > Brachionus koreanus. The sequence goes on from PJRA01000403.1 coordinate 69,075, forward strand.
AATTTGAAAATATTTTGACGCTTTACATATCAAAAGAACAAGAATCTATTATGGCTTTGATTTATTTGTAAATCAATGTTATTTTTCTTTGATAATTTTATTTGAATTTTGGCTTAAAAAGCGGGTTGTTATAAATTTTTCAAATTTAGAATAAATGCAAACAAAATATGTGATGAATTTAAATTCGAATATTTTGGATTAATAAAATATCAATAAATAAGAAAACTATATATATATCAAATATATATATATATATATATATTTGATATATATAATTCATTTAAAAAATCTTAAAATTCAAACATAGATCATATATTACCTAAAATAAGAAAGTTACAAGAACAAAAATTGGATTTTTAGTTGAAAAAACAAAGATACATAAACAAGAATTTTGTCAAATTGACACGATGGGTTCCTGATAAATTCAAAAATTTATTTTCACAAAATTAAATATTTATTATCAAATATTTTTTGAACGTATGAAAAACAATGAGCAAATAATATTTTTTTGAATATTGTATTTCAGCATTGATTTTTCATTTAAAAATTCTATTCAACTAATTAAACTCATGAGAAATATTCTTAATAATAATCTCATGAGATCGATAAAATTTTCCCTTTTCTCAAGAGATTTCCAAAATTTCAATCTTTGAATTTCGCTTGCAAATAAGTATTATCCACTTCTCATTGTGTATTTTTAAAAAATAAAACTTTTTCTAACTGAAAGTCTTCTTCAAATTTGATATATTAAATATGTTTGAACGTGATGTAGGTGAAACTATCAAGTTTAAACAATTCCTAAGATAATTCGCTTTAAAATAATAGGTTTTTATCTACAATATAAATTATTTTTAACTCTAACATTACACAGAAGTATTTTTTCAATTGTTTATTTATTACTACTAAGACAGAGGCCGATTTCCGACCACTTGGTCAGCTTCCCATTAAATAAGTTGACACTGTCTTAGGAATAAAATTATAAGATTTAAGTTTGTCTAATAAAATTTATTTTTTTTTTCGAAAAAGAAAATTTAAAGGAAAGCATGAGTGAACATTGCACCGCAATCACTTTAGGTCATTATTGAGCTTGAAATTATCACTTATTTGAGCTTGTAAGTTTTTAATTAAATTCTTCAAGGTTCATAGTATAATTTAATGAGCCTATTTGATTGTTTATATAGGTCATATAATTAAATCAAAAACTATTGCTTTAAATGTTCTTATTTAAACTGCTTACTTATCAGAATATGCTCATATTTAAGACTTTTATGATATACAATATTGATGTTTTTTTTAATTTAACAGTTAAAAGCAATAGCAATTGTATTTTAAACAGAAATTTTGGTTTGATTCTAAATAAGAATTTAAACAAAATGAACATATGGAAAAATCTATCAAAAATCACAGAACAATATTTTGTTTGATGTTTGCAAAATTTAATATCAATTAAAGTAATTAAAGAAATTCATTTTAAAATTTTTTATTAAAAAAATTTACTTAAACTTTATTATAAAATGTAAATAATTATTTAGTCTAACAAAAAAATTAAATAACTACTGAAAGTTGATTTCAAAAAATTTGATTTTTAACTGTGGATTTATAGAAAAAAAAACATATTACGTTATGTCGTTCTAAAATCTAAAAAAAAAAAAACTATTGCAAAAATAAATTAATGACCTTTGATGGCAATAGAAATTAGAATTTATTTTTTTTAGAAAATTTAATTTTATTCTTATTTTTTCAATAAAAACTAAAATTTCTAAACCATTCAAAAGGACAAAATTAAATATTTACTTATACGAATAGTTTATATCATGCTGCCATTAACTATATTTTTTTCATTAATGGTTATTTCTGAATTTTGTTTCAACATGCTTCGTACCGATTCACTTTTAGCCCTATCCAATGCAGATTCTTGTCTCTTTAAAACGAATTAAAATAATTAAAAAAAACTAAGCAATCAACAAAAACATTACATTTCCTTTGAGGTTAATTTTGCATCCTTTTTCAATTAAAAGTTTCACGAAGTCAATGTTATCTCTATCGACGGACCAGTGTAAAGCAGACCACCCTTGCTGTTTTAATTTATATTAATTAGATTTTTATTCATCAATTTTTTTTTTTTTCATATTTACCAAGTCAGTTGTATTTATGTCACAGTTAGACTCTAATAAAACATTGGCCACTCCAACATGGTTGTGATAAGCAGCATACATCAAGGCATTTAAATCTTGCTGTTTTATTGATTAGAAAAATGTGGAGAGAAAAAAAAATTTGAACCCTTGCAGGTCAATCAATCTTACAAGAGTTCAGTTTATTTAAATTATTACATGTGTTGAACTGATCAAGTTGACATCGCTTCCAGCTTCTATTAGACTTTTAGCAATTATGGATAGATCTTGTTCTTTGGTTGATGGACTTCTGCAACATTCATGCATAGCTGTGCGACCATCCTAAATATATTTTACTTATGAACATGATTTAGTATGGATAATTTTAGGATAAATTACAATATTTCTCATGTTAGGATCAGCGCCTGCTTTTAATAATGTCAAAACTACTTCTAAATTTGCCCAATAGCAGGCATTCATCAACGGAGTCCATTTATTTTTATCCAAAGCATTTATATCACAGCCTGCTTTTATCAGCTGACCAACTACATTTGAATGTCCTGAAATAGCAGCATGATGTAAAACTGTACACTCTCTCTAGTAAATTTTTTATTAAAGAAAAATGAAAAATTAATTTTCCACTCAAAAAATATTCAACTAGAAACTTTTTTGTTTATTTTAAAACTAAAAACTTAATTACATAAGATTTCTAGAAAAGATTATTTGAAATTCAATTTCAATTGAATATTTATCCAATTTTAATAGGCAAATAATTTGATTGAGAAGAGTTTTGATTTCAAATTTAAGCAAAATAGGTATATAGAAAAATATCTAATAATAAAATATTTTAAAATAGTAATAAATTTTTTTGACACAGAAGCTTTTTTGTATTTTATTTCTTAATTTAAATAAAAGAGAGTGTGAATTCTATCACTGAATGCTTTTAAAAGAAAAGGTACAAGCCAATATTGGTTATTAAACTGAAACGCTTATATTAACTAAATATTTAGTTCTACTTTTTGACCAACTTAACCTTTAAATTTTAGAAAAAAATTTTAATTTTACACATAGAACCATCATAAAATCTCTAATTGAAAATATCATTTGTGGTTATAGAAAGAAAATAGAAAAAAAATTAAATTAAATTATTTTCTCTTTGATATTCTAAATCTATAAAAGAAGAATAAATAAAAATTTAATAATATTTTTGTCTGAATATCTAATTACTCTGCTAAATATTTTGAGTTAATCTGTATCAATTTGAATGTGTTGATTTTAGACTGTCGGTCTAATTAATCATAAACAATAATATAAAAATAAAAACCTCATCTCTAATTTTCACATCAGCATTGTGATTCAGAAGTATTTCGACCACTTTATCATGTCCGTTGGCACAAGCGATTAATAGCGGAGTCGATTTGGTCTTTTAAATAAGAATAAATTAGAAATTATTCAAAAAATACTTCCGATTACTTTAAAATTTTGCCAATTGATGTTAATTGTTTTGAGGGTTTTGTCAGCCTCGAGCATTTTTTCAATTAAATGCACTTTTCCTAGGCCACAAAGCTGGTAAAATCTGTCATTTCTACTCAGTGTTGGACCGTTTGAATTCGGCATAAATGAATTGGACAATTCACTTCCCTCTACGTTTCCCATTCGTTTAAATGCCCAAAAAACAAAAATAAAAAAACAACCCGTCAAACTATAAACTAATTTTAAAAACTAATCTATTTTTAATATCTATCTTTAAAATAAATAAAGAAAATAAATAAGATAATTTGAAAATTTTGACTTCATGCCGCAACTAGAACCTCCAAAATGAAAAAATTTAAGCACCTATGTTTAGTTTAGATTCTCAGTGGCATAGTATAATTTAATTATATTACGATAGATGATGAATAAAAATATTTAAGTTAAAAAGTTTACATTGAATATACAACATATTCGTGTGCATATGTATGAGTGTATAAATAATTTTTGCTTTCTAGTTTGCTTTTTTAGATGGAGAATAATATTCCAAATTTAATTTCGATTGCAAACGCTCGTTATTGTTATCACTAATTATTATTTATATTATTTATTTAATTAATAAATTTTATTCTGTAATATTTGTTTTATTATATAACAAATGCGGTAGTTTCGCTCATTTCCAATTTGCTCATTACTTTTTGGTGTATGCAGATAGTTTGGTATTTTCATTTGTTAATTTTGTTGTTAATATTCTCTCATTTGGGTGCAAAATTCAATTCTTTTTTAATTTGCTTTGAAAATTATTTAATCTTAAACTTCCATGTACATTTAAAAAAAACATTATTCATCTCTCTCTTTCTTTTTTCTGTAGTTACTGGCAAATATTTACAGGAAATGTTTGATTTACAAACAATGGAAGAGGAAACTAAATCACAGAAACACATATTACAAAATATAAATAGCTGCTTTTATCTGCTCGCCTAAAATCAATTAAATAATAAGAATTCAGGCGTGCCAAATCTCATCTTAATTAAAACAATATTCTGACCATTTTTGGAATTGATCGACTAACAAAAAATTTAGATTTTGATGAGCTATGCAAAGAAATTATGATTTTCAATTTAAATTTTTTGAATAATAAAAATAAAATTTTCAAGCCAAGTCTAAAAAAAAATTTGTCTTTTAATAAATTTCGAATTTTCACTCAATTGAAAAAAAAAAAAGACTTGAATTGAATGCTTATTTAGTAAACCTGTAAAGACTTTATTCCCAGATAAAAATTTCTTAATAAATATTGATTCATTTTGATTAATATTTGGGGAAAAAATACTCGAACTATTCTTCTAGTATTGATAAATCATGACGCTAATGATTTTTCTTTTATCGAACTAGATAAAAACAAAATTATTATGCTAGACAACTTAAATTAAAATAAAAAAGAGTTCACTGAACTAATCCTCGTAATTTCTCTACACCCAAATTTCATAGCTTATTAAATTTATCTAATTAAGCAAATATGTTCTAAAAGCTTAGAAATTTAAGTAAATTTATACTCTCTTTCGATATTACAAAGTGGCCAAACCATAAATCTTCTTATTTAGACTAAAATAAAAGTTGTTCTTTTTTTACCAAAGTAAAAAAATACTGATTAATTTTAAGTTAAAAATTTAAATAGTAATGCCGGAATGTGAGGCTGTTAAGCTGAGCTCAGTGTAATTTTATCCTTAATTGTAATTTAAATTATTTTCAGAAAATTTTACTAATACGCTGTACTCTTTGATTTTTTTTTCTAATCAGATAATTTATTCGGCTATTAAACTCATTTAAATTCAGTTTTAGTTCAAAAGAAATACAAATTTCAAATGCGGAAATTTGACTAAATTAGTCCATAATTCAGGCTTTATACAGAAAATTAATGGCAACAAAAAATATGCCATTTATAATCTAAACATTCACTCGGGAGCAAATTCATTAAATAATATTCAAAATTTACAAACTTGATGAATAATAGCTTTCAACTAAGAGACTCTATTTGAATTTTTTAGCATCTGATTGAGACTAATTGAAAACATGAAATTAAAACTGCGCCCAAGATTATTTTTTTTGATTTTTCCTTGTAAATTTTATATTTGTGATAATATTATAATATAATTTCCGTTTTCCGAAATTAAATAGCTTTCTAAAATTGGATTTATTTAGCAAAAATTATCAACACTTAGTTTCAAATAAAATCCAAGGTTTTTATCTATATCTCTATAATAAAAACTATTTACTAGAATTTATAATAAAAAATAAACTTCAAAAAAATTAGTAATTTACTCGATCCTGTTAAATTTCTTTGTTTCAACAAAATTTGCTAGCCAAATTGTTCTTAAAAAAAGCTTGTCTGATGAAAACAAGAACCAAATAAAAATCAAACATTTTTTAAACATTCAAATTAATTAATTGCATAATATAACAGAAATTTAATTAAAAAAAAACAAAGGCAAGCATTAAAATAAAATCCTGGATCTTCCGCTGAACTCTAAAACAAAAGGTTAAATAAAACTAAAAATATTTTTGTTTGTCACATTTTTTTTTTCACTAAATTTCTAAAATATCTTTAATAACTAAAGGTTTTTTGTTTGCTAGAAAAATAATTGGAGACTTTGCTATTTCTTTTTTGGAATATCTTAACCTAAAATTAAAAAATAATATTTAAATAGTGATATCATGGTATGCTTATATGTATTTCTTTGATTTAAAACTTGATTACTTTTGTGAGCATCTGTCTCAGTTTTTTTTTTTAAACTTTAATCGAAATTAGATTAAAGTAAAAGGATGACTAAAATTTCAGAGTATATTTTTGTTAAGATGTTCAACTAAAATTTGCAAAATTATGAAAAAAACTTTAATTTCTTTTGTTTTTTTCGCAATTAAACAATATTTTTTTTGAAAAGCAATTTTAACAATTATGATTTTTTTCTTATTTTTTTTATGATAGAAATTTTTTAACAATATTTAAATTTGAAATAAATAATTTTTGATTTGATTGTAAAACTTTTTTAACATTTAAGACAAATTAAATGATACACAATTTTGATTTCGCTAGTCCTAGAAAATATCGTGTATCTTAAAATATGGCTTATAAAAGCATAATGCAATAGTTTCTAAAGTATTTTAAACTCATTTTATTTTTCATACTTAGATCAAAAATTTCAAGTCCTATTCAACTTCCTTTTTATTTGGTCTATTAAATAAAAAGTATATACGGTAGGACAAATTAAATCAAATTTGGTAAAAAGCAATCGAAATATATTTATTTTGGTTAAATCTAAATTTGAGATATGTTCTTTGTTTGATTTAAAAAAAAAAAGTCTAGCAGTGATGAAAATTTTACAGACCTGTTCTGAACCTTAATGAACAGAAAAACTTTTTATACTGAGTTAGACAATTTATTCTAAATAATAATTAAAATCAATTGTTCTTTTATATTTTTTAAAAAACTATCCAAATATTTTGAAAATAAAATTAAATCTTTTATCATGATTCTTGAAAAACTGGTCAAAAAGCGTCTCTAAAATTTTTAATAATTTTTTTTTTTTGAATAAAAATAAATTTTAATTTAAAGAAAAAAAGTGCAATTTTTTTTCCAACCAAAATTGTATCACAAACAAAAAAAGCTTTTAATTATGGTTGAAAACCTAAAAAAATTCAATATTCTTTTAGATTAAGAAAAAAGCCAATTTTAAACTCAATTTATCTGATAAAATTCTAATTTTTTTTGAGGTTAATTATTTATTGTTAGATGAATCCTTTGGTACAATATTTTGTTTTATATCATTCAATGTTCATAAAAATATGTCATTCAATTTATAGTTTTAATTTTGATTGAAAAATCTTTTTCGAACTTGGCGAGATTCTACTAAAATTTATCCAGCTACAAGTTTCATTGAATAAATTATTAATGACAATAGATTCCAAAAATGTATCTAGACACTTGAAACATGAGACCTAATTAGAAAATCAAAAAAAAAAAAAATTAAAAAGATAAGAAAAAACAATTTCGATAAAAGAAAAGCTTCCATTTTCTGATTATTTATAAAGGTTTCAAAATATTTAACTATTTATTTAATTTTGTGTTATTTAATAGATAAATCATGGATAAAATAATGATAAAATTAAATAAAGTGCATTTAACCTCAATCAAACCTAAAATCTCATTTTACAAAAACTAATCAAATCTAAAAAGAAGAAAACAATAAAAAAAAGGAAAAAAAAAATATCCTAGAATAGACAAGCCCGGCTAGCTCAGTCGGTAGAGCATGGGACTCTTAATCCCAGGGTCGTGGGTTCGAGCCCCACGTTGGGCGAATTTTTTTCATTTTCTACTTAAAAATTTTAACCATAGTTAACACATATTTTTTAAATTGTCTGACTTATCTAAACTTTTAAGAATAAAAAATTTAATCTTGTAAATTTCAAAATTTTAATATCTGGATTTTATCCTCTTTGATAACATTTTATAAAGCTTAGATAATCAAAAGGTTAATAAATTAAAATTCTACGCTTGTTGAGTTTGATATTTTTATTACAGCCAGGTAATTTAAATAGAATTTATCAGATTGGAATTTGTATCTAAATAATTTTTCTTTTTTTAAAATGAAAACTAGTTTTGATTTTTTATTCCGTAAAAAAAAATTCCAAAATGACTTAATTGAAAAGACCTTATTGTCAAGAGTACTTGGTCTTTTTGACATTACAGCTTTGGGTAATTAAAAATTAAAAAAATTATAAATGCTTTAATATTATTTATCAAGGCATTTCTGCAACACTTGGGTCGGGTATATATGTTCTAAGTGGAGTTGTAATTACAAAGTATTCGGGTCCAGCTGTATTACTCTCGTTTATAATTGCAGCTACTGCCACCCTTTTGTCTGGTTAGACTTGTTAAATTACTAAATTAAATTAAAGCAAAATAGTTTTCTTTTAGGTCTTTGCTATGCTGAATTGGGCGCAAAAGTTCCAAGAAGTGGTTCAGCTTATATTTATATATACGTAACTATAGGAGAATTTTTGGGATTTATTATGGGTTGGGATTTAATTCTTGAATATGTTATTGGTAAAACTGTTTATCTAATTTGAATGATTTTAATATTTTTTATTAAACAAGGCGTCTCTGCAACTACAAACGCTCTCAGTCAATATATAAATTCTTTGACTGGAAACAAAATAAAGCTTGCTTTAATGGAATTAATGCCAATAAATATAACTAGTCTTGCTCCTTATCCAGATTTTTTGGCTTTTGCCTTAAGTGTTATAATTTTGTGTAATTTTTTTTTTTTTTTTGGGAAATAAAAGGCCAATAAAGATAATAAATAGTTATTTTAAAGTTTTGCTTTTAATTGGAGTTAAAGAATCCACGTTGTTGAATAAAATTTTTACTGTTTTAAACATTGTAATTATTTTCTTGATCGCAATATGTGGTGCAACCAAAGCTGATTTTAACAATTGGAAAGTAACTCCAGTGGTAAGGGTTTATCTATTAGCTTTACTCGCTAAAATTTGATTAATTTTTTTTAAAAGATTGGTTTAAATTCTTCAGTCGAGGCATATTCCTGCTCTGTCGGATCTGTAAGATGCGGAAAAGGTTTTGATTAGCTTTATAAAAATTCTTCAAAAACCTACTGTTCTTTAAAAGGCGGCTACATTCCTTTTGGAATAAGTGGAGTTATTAGCGGTGCTGCAAAATGTTTCTATGCTTATATAGGTTTTCTAACATTAAATTTTAGTAAAGATAAACAATTTTAAAATTTTTCATTAGGATTTGATACAATTGCTTCAGCCGGTATATGTTTTTTTAATTAGTGCTTTTTAATTTAATCTTATGTGCTTTTATGTATTTCACGTTAAATTAATATTCAAGGAGAAGAAGCAAAAAGTCCAAAAAGAAATATTCCACTTAGCATAATTATTACATTAATTATTGTAACTACTCTTTACTGCCTTTTATCATCAGTCATTACGCTAATGATTCCTTATTATCTGCTCAATCCTGAAATTCCACTTCCAGAGGCTTTCGAGTATGCAGGCTTAGAATGGGCTAGATGGTTTGTGTCCATCGGAGCTATGGTCAGTCTTTGCACTTGGTATGCTTTGCATTCATTTTCTTGTAACTTTAAATCGATTCGTATATTCAAGCTTATATGGATCAATGTTTCCTTTGCCAAGAATAATTTATGGCAAGATTAAATAAAAAACCCACAATTGAACAAGCTTTTATCTTGAATATTTAGCCATGTCATCGGACGGGTTATTATTTGAATGCTTTTCAAAACTTTTGCCAAAATTCAATACACCTTACATTGCATGCATAGCTAGTGGCATCTTGTCTGGTTAGTTTTCAATTATAAAAAAATAAGAATATATTTTTATTTTAAAGAATTTTTTAAGGTCTACTGGCGACTTTTCTAGATCTAAATGAGCTAGTTGATATGATGTCTATTGGAACACTACTAGCTTACAGCTTAGTCACTGTGTGTGTAACAATTTTAAGGTATCTAAAAGTTAATTGAAAATCAAAAGTTTTTTTTTTTAATTGAATATCAAAAAGATATACACCATCGAATTCTAGCCAGGAAAATGAATCTAAAATTCCTATAAAATCAAGTTACAAAGAAAAAATTTTTACTATTCTCTTCAATCCAAGATCAGAATGTTGTAAGTCTACATCAAAAATAGTAAATATCTTTTGTGTTTTACAAGGTAAATTCGAATATTTGAAAAGAATTTAGAATTTTATTTGAATTAAATTTTTTGTAAAGTAATATCAATTGTAGCCATTTGTGTTATTGTTTCATCAACTGAGAATTTTAAAACATACATAATTTTAGTCATAATTGCATTATTTTTGTTTGTTACCCTTTCGGTAATAGTAATTTGGAGACAACCACAAAATAAAGAAATAACAACTTTTAAGGTAAATTAAGTTTAAAATAAAATATTTTATTTAAAAATAAAAATAATTTAATAGGCTCCATTCGTTCCTTTTGTACCAGCTGTCAACCTTTTTTTTAACATTTATTTGACAACAAGTTTAACAGCAGCTAGTTGGATTAGATTTTTTGTTTGGTTTCTAATAGGTATTGAAATTTAATTTTAGTTTTTTTTTGTTTTTTTTTAGCCAAATATTTTAAATTAAATCCAATAAAAGGTTAATCTAGCTAATTTAAATTATTTGAACATTTGGATTTTTTATTAAAATAAAAAAAACCTGATATTTTGATAAATTTTTTTTTCTTTAATTCAAGGCTTCATTGTCTATTTTGTTTATGGAGCTCATAAAAGTAAGGAAAATACAATTCGAAGAAGCATAATTTGTCCGTGCGTGATTATGTCTGATAATAATGCCAAAAATGAAATTGAATTTGAATTTGAAGATCGCGAACAGCATTTAACTGAGATAGAATATTTTTAATTTTTTCTTTTTCATTAGAGAATTTGAAATTAAATCTACACTTTTTAATTTATTTTTTTGTTGATTATTAATTTAGTCAAATAAAAACATTGAATAGAAATGATATGAATAATCGTGTAAATTTTATCTTAAATACACATTAATAATTCTTATTAAAGAAGGTATAATTCGCCAAGCACTAGCTATTTTTATTTTAAATTATTTAATTTTATTCAAATGTATTATATCTTTTTGAGTTAGATTTCACCATGGGTACTCTAGTCATACATAAATTTGTTTTATCATTTAAAACCCGATAAGTTTTAATTTACAATAAAAAAAAAAAGTTGTATAAATAAGTTCTATCAAGAGAGGTTTCAGTTTTAATTTACTAGCAATCTAGAGAATTAATATCATATAAAATAAAAAAATATATAATTCCATCTTAACATAAGCCTTCTAGAGCCACAACTTTATTTTAAAATAATTTCGAATCGATTACCGATTTATCATTTGTAAATTATTTTATTTTTTGCAAGAAACGTCAATTCTCTTTAAATTGCATCATAGCTATCAGGAGAATTTCTACATTAAATTGTTTCAAATTCATGAACCGGTTCTTATAAACCATCGAAATAATTAAAATCAAATTTAGAGAAAAAAATGCTTAATGTCTCAAGATACTTCAGACGAGGCTCCATAGCATGCAATGCTGCCTCGATTTAAAAGTAATTTATATCAGTAAGCAGAAAAATATACTAAGCTTCTTAAAGTGATAATATAAACAAGATTTGAAAGTGATCCTTCTCGCTTAGTTGTAATTAATGGCTATTTGGTAGATTAAATCTGGCCCAGCTTTCTTATCTATTTAAGGTGCTTATAACGCACGATTTGGAGAACACACTCAAAGAGAGTGGTGTTAAAATCTAGACATAAATAGCTTTTCTATTAATCGAACTAAAATATTTCAATAAATAATTTAATCTTAAGATATAGTTATTTATTTTTAATTTTTTCATCATTTTCATCAGCTTGAGCAGAAAAATTTTGGAGGAGAACTTCATTAATTTTTTACTAATGTTAAAATCAGGCTTTGTTTAAAAATAATGTTTTAAAAATTTTATTTTTCAACAACACTTAAGACTAGTTAGGATAACAATAAAAAAAAAAGCTTTCGGCTCGTATGTAGTATCGTAAAATGTGGATTTTTTTGATGTTCACACAATTTCTTAGTGATTAATTACTAAGGTATTTTGATATCTAAAATTTTTGAACAAAACTGAGCCCTAAAACTAAAATAACATCATAATGCCGATTTAGATGGATTAATATATGCTGAATTTGTTTAGAAAAAGTTTACTAGGACTTGTAATCTACTTCACAAGTTTTAGGTCAATTCATTTTTAAAAAAAAAATTTTAATTTAAACCAGTTAATCGCTTTCAAAAGGCTTAAGAGAGCTCAATTTTTTTTTTATTTAAATATAAATATTTTTTGCTTTTATTTTAGAAAAAAATGAAAAAGACTATTTTACAATTCAAAAAGTATTTTTCTTTTGTTTTTCAGGATCATAAAAATTTATTCTAATTAAAGCCAACATGCAAATTTTTAATTCTTTTATTTCATTTTCTAAATTAAGTTTCGAAATCCAGAATTGCTTATCTTTCTTACGAATAAAATTTAGATCGAGTTTGAAATGGGTAATAAAAAAAGCACCCCTAGAAACTATTTGAGTGAAAAAGATCTCATGTTTTTGGAGGCTAACACCAAATTCAATCGAGAAAGAATTATTCAATGGCATAATGCGTTTTTGATCGATTGTCCAAATGGTATATATTCACAAAAATTTTTATCCTAGATAAGAAAAAATTATTTCTAAAATTAATTTTAATTATTACAAATAAAATATTTAAGGTCATTTGAAATTTGACCCGAATTTTTTTTTTTTTTTTTTTGTTGATTAAAACTAATTAAACTAAATTTAATTTAAAAGGTAAACTAGACAAAAAGCAATTTGTTAAGCTCTATCAACAATTGGAACCGTCTGAGGGCAAGGCTGATAAATATGCTGAATACGTTTTTAAAGGCAAGCTGTTTTTTTATAGCTTAAATAATTTTATTTTATTTTTGATCAAATCTATTAGCATTCGACAGTGACCATTCGGGATATATTGATTTTACCGAATTTTTACTTGCCTTCAATATTCGTTCAAAAGGAAACTTAGATGCAAGATTAAGCTGGACATTTAACTTGTATGATTTGGACAACAATGGTCAAATTGATAAAAAAGAACTCAAAAAAATGTTTCAAGTTCTTTTTACTATGCTAAATGTGAACAAAAAGGAAGAAAAGTACAATGTAGAAAAACGAGTTGAAGAAATTATAAAAAAATACGATGTGAGCGGAGATAAAAAATTAAGTCATGATGAGTTTGTACAAGGTATCAAAAATGACGAGCCTTTACAAAAATTGCTATTAGATCATCAATTAGAATAGAAAAAATTTAAAGCATGCTTAGGACAAGTTTAAGTCAGATTTTTTTTTCATTTGCAATCAAATAAAATAAAATAAAATAAAATTTTACGAGATTAATTCTTATTTTTATTTATCTTTTAAATATGGGTAAAATGGCTTGAATTTTTCATTTTCTGATTCCATCAAATCTTCAAAATCGAACTCACAGTCAAACAAAATCTTTTCCGCATAAGGTCCATAATTTGTCTCCTGGTAATCCATAATTCCTTGCTGAACTTGATTTTGATTCAGTGGTCTTAACGGTATGCTTCCAATGCTTATGGGTATTGCCATCTCTTTGGGAAAATGTGGTCCAGAAGCACAAAAATCAAACGAAACCAAATAACTAATATCAATTATTTTCGAATTGCCATTCGATGTTGGACATGTTGCAGGAATTGTCAAAACAGAATTATTCCAATTGATGATGCTCTTTTCAAAAACTCTTGACGGGAAGCGAAAATTTTCAATTGTTCTAAAAGAGGTTTTTGTTTTGAAATTTGCACAAAATTTTATTCGCTGAACAAGAGAAACATTCATGCAATTAATAACCTTATTTGTTCTATTATTAATTGTAATGTCGAAAACAATTCCTTCGCCTGGAACATAGCCGCCTAATAAAATTAAAAATTGTACTTTTTTTTTAAAGCAAAATACCTACCTTTCATTAGACTAAAATTTGTAATTATTGGACTTGATCGACATGGCCAACAGCACAAATATTTTTCATCACTTACACCTACGCCCAATCCCAAAGCTGGATACTCATTCAAATCAAATTCAGAAATAACAGTAAATGATTTTTTGACAATTTTAGAAAAAGACCTTTAGAACAATTGAAGTAAATAATAATTGGATATAAAAAAACTACCATGGTATATCTAATTTGACGCTGACATTATATCTGATTTGGCCTATTTCATGCTCAAAACTAGTGGGTGCATTGTTAGGAATTTGAATAATAAACTCATAAGAATAGTCATCCGCATCAAGAAAACTATTAAAGTTGTTTTCTTCATTCAAAAAACACATCTTTTCATCTAAGTAGATTTCGTTTGATTCATATGTCACCATTTGTCGATCATTGTTTGTCTCTTCAGTTTCAATCCTCATCAAAATTAACAGCAATTTTAGAAATTTGATAAATTTTTTAAGTTGAAAATATACCAATGAACTACACCTTTACCTATAGCACGTAGTTGAATGCTATTTATCCTTGTGCGCTCATTTAGTCTAAAATTCACTGAACCCTGAATTGTTTCCCCAGCTAAATATATGGGAATTGGCTTTAAAAATGAAATTTTTAAATTTTCAATTAGACCCATTGCTTAAAATAATTTTGATTTTTTCTTAAACAAATTTTATTTTGAAATTTTTTTCTTTATTTAGTTTCAAACGGATAGGCTTCAAACTTGAATATGAATTTTGAATTTCAAAATTTTTATTATTCAAGTTTAAGATGTTTAATTTTCTAAACTAATTTTATTAAGTTAGTTTATTTAGCTAGTTGGAAATATGCATTCAAATTTGCTCACATCTATAGAAATTCAAATTTTTACTCATCAAAATTAGTTTTTGAAAAACACTAGAATAGGATAGTACTTTTCTAAATAAAATGTAATCAACTAGTATTTTGAATTAATCGAACAAGTCAAAATGGCCGCTTTTCATTTTAGAGCCAAAAATTTGTTTAATAAACAACTGTTTTATCAATATAATTCAGACTCTGATTTAGAGCCAAATGCATGTAATGATCTTTAAATTTTTTTTTCTTCATGAATGAAATGGGATTTGTTTGTTCTTCTAAAAAAAAAAGCACCAAAAATTAAGACTAGGTAGAGGATAACTTAAAAACATCATCACACAATTTTTCTTAAAAGACACATTATGGTATTTAAAAAGTTTTAAAGACCGAAAAAAGGCAATTTAAAATTTCCTTTTTATTTTTAGAAGGCGATTTTTGGACCAACCAAGAATAATGTCAATTTTTCATAAAATAAACTGATTAAAAATCTTTTAAATATAAATTTTTCTTTAGTAGCATATTTTTGAACCATATCTTGAAGAAAAGCTTTTGAACTTCAAATGCAGATGAGGTGATAAAGATGACTTTGATAATTATTTTGAAGAAAAAAGGCAAAATCAAATCATCCTATTACACTTGTCTTCATGAATCGAATTTTAAACAATTGATTCATATGTGGCAGAGTTTGTTTAAGTCGATCGGTAGAAACTGTTGCGAATAAGTAATACAAAGTATCTGTGATTTTTACTTAAAAAATTAAGAAATTTTTTTCTTAACTTAAAAAGACATTTATTACACTCATTAAATTTTTAAAATATATTTTTAATAAATATGGAAGTATATTTTATATAAAAAGCATATTTAATTAAAGAGTTATTTCTTTTAGTCCTTAACTTACATAAAAATCGGTCTTTAGAGCTAAACTAAAACGACTCTTTTAGTCAACTATCTTTAAGAATATATTTTTAATACTACAAATAAAGTTAATTAATTTCGTTTAAAAAGTATTTTTGCTTAAATTTGTCTTAAATTATGTATTTTGGGCAGAATTGGTTTATAAATCACAGGTCTAAAGTCAAGTAAATTACTTAATTTTTTTTTGTTTTAGTCGTAACTTTGACTTAATTTTTGGTGACTTCGAAAACTGAGACTAATATACAAGTCTGAATTTTTTATATTGAGCAATTAGTAATATGATAAAATTTAAAAAAAAAACAACCAAGTAAATAAAAATAAATAAACTTAAAAATATTGTTAAATTTACGCCAAAATAGCGCTTAATTTACGTTTTTTAAAAAATTAACGCTATTTTAAGATTTTTTCACGTCAAAAATATTCGTTGGGATAATTTAAGGAAGTTTTCCTTCCCAAGGCTACTCAAAATGGATCTTAGTCCTTCTTCTCAGCCTCGCAAAATTAAAGAATTGATAATATTAGTAATTTTGTTTTTAAAAAATACAATTAACGTAATTTTCCGAATTTAGTGACATGTCTTTAAAATAGAGTATTCTATTTTAGTGACACGCTGTTATAACATGTAAAAGATTCTTTTGTGACATGTCACTAAATTCGGATGATTACGTTATCTACAGTTTTTCGAGTCAAAAATAGATAAATACATAAAATTATATAGATAAGAACAGAAGTTCAAAATAAAAAGAAGGAAATTTAAAAAGAAAAAATTTTATCTAAATTAGGTCAATTAGGAAAGATATCATAAAGACTTGTAAGTCGCTTCATATTTGGAATTTGTATTGATCGAAAATTGGTCAAATCTTGTTTTATTTGTTGATGGTCATTTTTTGTATTATAAATTTTTGCATTAAATAGATGGTTCGGTTCTCTAGAAGATCGATATTGAGTGTCTTGTGCATATACGTAATCCTTGTTTTTAGCGGAAAAAATTTTATCGATCTCAATACTTTATTTTGACTTTTTTGCAGTGAGTTCGATATCTTCTGAGTTGAGCACGATAGAGGAATAAAATAATAGTCGGTTAGTGATCGAATAGAGCTCTTAAAGATAATTTTGCATAGGTTGATTGAGTTGCTAAGCTTAAGTGTTTTTAGACGTCGGATTAAGTTACATTTAGGTAGAATTCTCTGAGTAAGAGATTTCAATAACGTGGTGAAACAAAGCTTTGGGTCGAGAATGACCCCTAGAAAGGTTGGATGCGGGTTAAGAGGGATTAGTTGGTCATCGATCGTTAAAGTCAATTTGTAGAGTCTTTCGTAACTTTCTCTTCGGCCAGGGGTTGTAAAAACCATGTAGCAATTTTTTTCCTTATTTATTTTGAAACCCCAATTCGTACAGAATTTATTGATTTCATCTATAGCCAATTGAATTGCTCTCTGAATTTCTTTGAGTGAGTTTGCACTAAACCAGATACAAAGGTCATCCGCGAACAAAGCTTCTTGTAAATTTTCTGGGATATATTTGGCGATATCACTGAAAAAAAATAAGAAATAGTGTTGGTGATAGACAACTGCCTTGTGGGACTCCGTTTGTGATATCGTATTCATCTGAAAAGACTCTGTTGAACTCAACTATGAATTTACGATCATGAAGAAATTGTTGGATCCATTTAATTAGAGAGTTCTCAAGACCAAGATTTTTTAGTTTACGGATTATTCCACAGTGAGACGCCTTGTCAAAAGCCTTTTCTAAATCGAAGAAGACTGCTGCCGTGTATTGAAGTTTGTTGAAGCCATCTATCACACTTTGGGTCAGGCGAAAAATATGGTCATGAGTTGACTTACTTTTACGAACACCAGATTGACACGGTGGAAGAAGGTTATTTGTCTCTAGCTAGCATTGAAGTTTGGAATTAATTATTTTTTCAAGCCATTTTCCCATGCAGTTTAAAAGTGAAATGGGCCTATACGAGTTAACACTAGAAGCACCAAGCATTTTTTCAGGTTTTTTTAATAAAGTATGTCAATTTTTAAAGAAAATTTTAAAATCTACATAATTCAAAAAAAATATATTTATTTGAAAAATCCATTCAAAAGATATGAGGATTTAAAAATTTTTCAAACGAGTCAAAATGACTCGTTTGGTGCTTCTAGTGTTAACATCGTCGGGCGGATATATATTTTTATGATTAAAGAATATAGAAAATTTTATATTTTTTTTCAAACTAGGAAATTTTTCCTTGAAAATGGATTTGGACGATATGGATTTGAAAATTGAAATGGACATTGGTGATTCACAGAATCAGATAAATGATATGGAAAAAAGTTCTAAATCATAAGAATAAATTTTATTTTTTCTAATGTTTTTTCTGAAAATTGTGATCATTTTTTAAATTACAATTTCAAGGTTAAACAACAGGCTAGTGCCCATGTCAAAATTGACCGATTAACACCTCATTTATTTAATTTTATAAAAGTAATCATTAAACATTAAAAAAAAAAATTAAAATATTATTTAAAAAAGTAAAACATTGAAACATATAATTTAAATTTTTTGAATTTTTTTTCAAAATCTGTAAAAATCAAATTGATATTATTGAAAATAGATTGCTTGAAAGCTGAAAACTTTAACATTGATCTCTTGATCACATAGCTATTTATCAGTCTTACATAAAAAAATAGACAAAATAATAGACAAAATTGAATATACTGATCTTAAATCAATCAAAAGTCCTACGATTATCAAGAATGAAAAATAATCAGTTCTATAATAATTTCGTAACTGAGACTCCTAGATCTAAGACTAAAATATTATCAAAGCTTGAAACCAATTGGCTATGATAAATTGTAATGTATAAGCAATATAAATATGAATATATCACAAGAAAAAAAATTATTCAGAATTAAATAAAAAATTAAATAACAAAAAATTAAATTTTATTTTAAAAATAAAAAATCATCTCTTAATAAAAAAAAAATGTCTAATTACTCATCTAATTTTTACCAAAGTGGCAATCGGTCAAATGGACACTCATACAATGGATCTTACGGGCACAAAGACACTGGTCATTATTCATCACATTACTCACATGATCTCGGCAACGCTCCAATCAAACGCAAATACGACGACTACAAAAATGACAGTCGAAGCTCGGATAAAAGCCACGACTACCCTTCGCGGCACTCAGATCGCTGCCGAGATAAACACCATTCGTTTAGCAATCATCCGTCCAGGGACTCATCGTACACCTCTCGTTCAAAACGATCCGAATCAGAGAACGAACTATTTCAGAATTTTTCGACAGGCATAAATTTTGACTCGTATGAAAACATACCTGTTGAAGCAAGTGGCTACAATGTGCCAAAACCAATTAGCAAATTTGACGATTTGCGTCTTCATCCGTCAATTGAGAGTAACATTCGCTACTGTAACTACACTAAACCAACGCCAGTGCAAAAATATTCTTTGCCTATTATTTGCGAAAATCGTGATCTAATGGCATGTGCTCAAACAGGCTCTGGCAAAACAGCTGCTTTTTTGATACCAATATTGAATGGCATTCTAAACAGTGATAATCATAAGCCAAGCTTTGTGTACGGCAGTAATAATAGAAAGCGTTTTTTGCCAAAAGCTGTCATTTTGGCACCAACAAGAGAGCTAGCTGTGCAAATCTTTGACGAGTCCAAAAAATTTTCCTACAAATGCAGGACTAGACCTTGTGTGGTGTACGGTGGCGCTGACACAAGAGGCCAAATAAGAGATTTGGACTATGGATGTGACATTTTGGTTGCTACACCAGGAAGACTGAATGCGTTGCTTGATCGCGGAATCATCGCACTCTCAAATGTAAGCTATTTAGTTTTAGATGAAGCTGATCGAATGCTTGACATGGGCTTCGAGCCACAAATAAGAAATATAGTTGAAAAAAGGGATATGCCTAGAGTTGGTCAAAGACAGACCATGATGTTTTCGGCAACATTTCCTAAAGAAATTCAGCACTTGGCTCGTGATTTTCTAGATAACTATATATTTTTAACTGTAGGTAGAGTGGGCAGTACAGCACTTTCAATAACGCAAAATATCGAATGGGTCGAAGAGCACAACAAGCATTCCTACTTGCTCAAAATTTTGTCCTCTCACCCAAACGATTTGACTCTGGTTTTTGTCGAAACAAAGCGAGGTGCTGACGATCTAGAGCGCTTTTTAACTGGCAAGCGTTTACCAGCTGCAAGCATTCATGGAGATAAAAGCCAAGCGGAAAGAGAAGACGCCTTGAGATCTTTTAAAAATGGCTATAAACCTATTTTGGTCGCCACGGCCGTTGCTGCCAGAGGATTAAACATATCAAATGTAAAGTTGGTTATCAATTTTGATCTGCCCGGTGATATTGATGAATATGTGCATCGGATTGGAAGGACTGGGCGTGCCGGAAATGTTGGTGAAGCAATTTCTTTTTTTAATGAAAAAAATAAGAATATAGCCAAAAGTTTGATTGAGATTTTGGAAGAAAGTAAACAAGTCATTCCGGATTATTTGAGAAAAATGGCCGAGCAAAGTTATTATGGAAAAAAATCTAAGTTTGGTGCTGGGCCTAGATTTGTAAGTAGAGACTATAGACAAAATTTTCAGAATCAAACCAACCGAAATTATTCAACAAATCGTTCGAATGGCTATTCAAACTCAAGACACAGTGACTATGAACCGAATAAAAGGCATAAAAGTGATTTTTATGATTCAAGATAAATTTAATTCAACGAAAAAAGCAAAAAAATCTCTATTGTAATAAATTTCGATGTCTATTTGTTTTAATTACATTTTATTGTCCAATCGATAGATGTAGGCTTTTTATAGATGCAAACGAAATTGAGTCGTTTTAATTTTTTATTTTTTTTTTTGGTTATTGGGCAAAAATCAAGTCTAAAAATGGATTTGAATTTGCTTTTAAAGCAAAGTTTTTCTTTTTTTTTTATTTTCTCTTCTGTTATTAAAAATATTTTAAATTTAAATAAATAATTTCTAAAGTCAATTGGATTTTTTTTTAAATAATCGATTCAATTTGTAAAAATTTTGGCTAGCTTAGCTTTCAACAAAAAAAACTAACACTAACCACACGCTTTTAGACCTGATTCAGAAGAAATTTCTAAAATTAATTTGCACAATCATTGAATTTAAATTTTAATGCTAAAGGTGCATTAATTTTTCAATTTCGTTTATTTTCTTTCAAATTTTCATTAATTTCATACCATGATTAAAATTTTGTAACATAATAAAAAATAGAAAAAATTTTTTTCAAATTATTCTACGTTTTAGTGACTAATATGTTTGTTCAGGAGAGCTTTATTTAATTTTATTTTATTTAAATGAATAAAAAAATGTAAACGTAGATGGAAATTAAAGGGCCGAATAATGAAATTTTATTTTTTTCAAAAGAGAAATAATATAAATTTAAGAAAAAACATGCTAAATTTGAACATAAAAAATTAGTAATTCTAATTGTGATTGGAATTTTTCGCATCATCTTTTATAAGCAATTATTGTTATTTCTCATTGAATGTTTATTAGATTGTTTCTTCTGGTTTTTTAACTAAATTTAGATAACTATGAATATGTAAAAAAATTAGCAGATAACTATACCCATTTAATTTTTAATATTAACTTAAAATTTTTTGAAATAAGATGAAAAATTTTTAAATGAGTTAATTGTTAACAAAATGCAAGAACAAGAATTGTTCCGATTAAACGACTGTACTCTAATTTTGTCACCAATTAGAATTAATTTGTGACGGATAAATTTCCAAAAACTCATTGCTTGTAACCGTTCCAAGTTTGATTATATCAGTGTAGTTTCAACTAACATTTAAAGCTAACCATTAAATTAACTATAGTTTAAGATAACGAAAGCTTTCTAAAATGTATTGAGCTTACATTGTTTTCCATTAGTCAATATTTCTTAAACACAACGATTCAGATTCATTTTCAAATATTTTTTTTTTATTTAGCTCTATTTTACTTGGTTTAATTATGTGATATGGTGACATCTCCGCCAATATCACTGGATTAGTAAACTAACTAAACCCTGAGTGTTTAAGTTAGAATGAAGCATAAAAAGCTGCTCCTAAACGTCTAGCGAGAAGATCGGATAGACGGGCCCAAGGATACTAATTTAAACATTACAACTGGCGACGAGAATAAAAGTCCCTGAAGACTAATAAAAGTGCTTCTCGGTGGCAGTAATGTTTATAGTGCGTGCAGTGGCTTCCTGGCAATTGTCAGTTAGTACCTGGGAAAAATAATAGTCTATGACTGGTCCCGGTCATTAATGATCCGGCAGTGGTCAAAATGATCGACAGTTCCCTAGCAGTCGCTATAAAAGCGGGGGAGGAAGATGTGATATGGCGCCAATATCACTGGATTAGTAAACTAACTAAACCCTGAGTGTTTAAGTTAGAATGAAGCATAAAAAGCTGCTCCTAAACGTCTAGCGAGAAGATCGGATAGACGGGCCCAAGGATACTAATTTAAACATTACAATTTAACAGTTTATTAAAAAATTTAGCCTAAAGTATACATAAAAGAATCGTTATTTAAATTATCACTACGAATAAAGTTTCCTTTTAAAATGCTTACTGATTATGCATAGATATGGGATATGGCATAGAGTACATAAAAGTAGCTGTTAATTTTCTATTAAAGATTCATTAAAGAAAAAAGCACTTTTCAAAGTTCATAAAAATACAAAAACTCACAATAAGGGAATCCTCTATCTCAAAGCCAAAATTTAATAAAATAATTTTTTTATCTTTTCCGTTAAAAAAAAGATAGACAGCTTTGATTAAAAAATAAACATAGCAGTCTTTACCAACCTCATTGACAATATATCCATTTTTTAAACTTGTTATTTGTTATTATACGCTTAAGAAAACATTAATTTAATTTTATAATTTTTGTTTTTTGTTCCAAAATTCACAATGCCAAATGTTTTCTGCTATTGAAAAATTTTCAGATAATTAAACTTGAAAGTTATAGTAAATCATTTATTCTAAAATTAATTAATTATTATTAAATTAAATTTTTAATTTTATTAGCTTTAGACTAAGGTTAAAGAGAAATACGAGAAATCTGTATTTCAGAAATTTTGTTTTGTTTTAAATTATTCAATTGTTATCGAATGTTGATTAAAAAAAAATTTCTTTTATTTCTTTTATTATTATTAATATATTTAATATATGTGTTGATATTTTTGCAAAATTTTAATTTAAACAAAAGCGCAACAAAGATTAGTTCTTGTTCACCTTATAATCAGCACATGAAAAATGAACAATTTGAATTCGACCAAATTAAATATCCCCAGTCAGTTTCATTACACAGAAATAAAACAATTAATTTCAATTGTTTAAATTCTCTGCCACAAATTAATAAAATATTATTATGGAATTTATTCTTAACTCTACACGATTTTGGTTTCGGAATTGGCTTACGAGAACCATTCATCCGAAATTCATGCCCAGTGACCAACTGCGAAGTGTTTAACAATCATTCACGATTGAATGAGGCTGATCTAGTAATTGTTCACGTATTAAATGAAATTCCTCCCATACCAAAAATAAGACCCCAAAACCAGAGATGGATTTTTATGATTTTTGAATCACAAGTTCACAGTCCTGATTTTTCTAAATACAACAATGTTTTCAATCTTACGTCAACACACGGCATAGAATCAAGTTTTCCACGATTGATTGGCTCATATCAATTATTCGAATGGGCTTTAAATGAAAACTTTGATGAAAATAGAGATTTTTCAGCAGGAAAAAAAGATTTTGCTGTTGCTGTTATAAGCAATTGTCGATCGAGTAGCGGTCGATTAGAGTATATAAAAGAGCTTAAAAAGTACATTTCTGTCACACTTATTGGCAAATGTGGTGGCATAAGATGTGAAGATTTTTACAAGACTAAATCGACAGCTTATTGTAAAGATCTTGTTTCTACAACTCATAAATTTTATCTTTCATTTGAGAATTCAATTTGTGATGGATATATAACAGAGAAATTTTTTGTTCCTTTAAAATTTGATATTATACCAGTGGTTCTTGGTGGTGGCAATTATAGCTATTTTGTAAGTAAATTTTAAAATAATCTATTTCACTATGTTAATTATACTTTAGTTTATGGTTAGACTAGTAAAATAGTAAACCAATATTCATTCATCTAGTGATAGATTTATTTAAAAATAACAATAATTTAATTATGGGTGATGTCTAAAAATTGGGAAAAACTCGTTTATTTTAAAAGATATTTAAATAAGAAATAAAGCTTTAGGTTGCAGCTGAATATGTTAATATAGTTTATTTTGCGGAATTTTCAATAATTCCATTTCACCAAACATCTGATATTGCTGACAAATTTTGGCTGTAATTTGTATAATTATCTTATTAAAAATTTTTTTTTGTATTCCTCTAATTCTATCATCAATCAAAAGATACTTAGGTTTTCTATTATATTATTTTTTATAATTAAAAATATAGTTTGAGTTTAAACCCAGGCAGTTTGGAAAAGAGCTTAGTCCATCCTTTCAGTCGAATGAAAAAAAACATGACTTTTTATAATTTCGAATATAGAAATTAATATGGTCATATGATCAATAATATGTAATATTAATAATAATAGATATATAGTCTTTGTTTGTTGGCGAATTAGCTCTTCAATTAGTGCATATTTGTTTAAATAAATTTAAAGCCCCATGGGCAGAATAATATTTCTAAAAAATAGAAAAGAAAGAAAAAAATCAAATATAAAAATTTAAATACATTATACATAATGAAAAAAATTGTAAAAAATATGTCTTAAGGAGGTTATTTAATATTTAAATAAAAATTAAGAAAAATTAAGGTGGTTAAAGTTGAATTTCATTTTAAATTTGCAAACGCATCCGGATGATTAGTCAGCATACCCCTAAAGGCATTATGCCAACCTCCATTATTAATTTTATTTTTAAATAAAAAGTTAGTATTTTTTTTGAAGTTGCTAATAAATATTTAACAAAAAAGATAATTTGACTTGGCTAAATTAATTACTCATATTGCTAATTAAATTTATTATAAAATCAATTCGATTCGAATACCAATAGAAGCCAGAGGAATCGTTAATTTTCTATAGAATAAAACATCTTAGTTACAGAAATACATGGTTACAAATGGCACAAAGCTCATGAGAAGAATTCAAAATTCAATGCACACATAAAGGCAACTCTTTATAAAGCCAAAAATTTTTTTTTTCATTTTTTCGCGTCATTGACAATACCTCAAAATTTGCCATGACTTTGTACAAAATTAAAAATAAATTCTGTCTCAACTTTTAGGCATCACCCATTTATAGGGTATCTTTAATGACTAGTTAGATATCAAAAACTTTTTTAAGCTTTTGATGGGTTAAAAAGCTATTATTAATAAAAGTTTTTAACACTAAAAATATCGAGAGTGTTTTTAAATTTTAAATTTAATGAGATTTTCTACTGATGATAATGATTTATCTCACTTTTTAGTTTTCTTGCTCTGGTCCGGCTAGCACGCTGGCTTTAAACGGTGCTAACTAACCCTTTTTTAAAAAATTGAAGCTTAAATAGTTTTTGATAAAAATAAAATTTTATAAAATAGCTTTTAAAAATCAAGTATTTTGTATTTTGTTTTGAATTCGGCAAAATGAAAATAATTTTACATTTTTTATGCAATATTTAAGAAATTTTTTAATTTTTTTTATGCTTATCAAATAATTTGAGAGAGTTTTTTTTATTTTCTGAAAAATTGCACAAAAAATCTAGAAATATGAAAATTTAAAAAAATGTAAAATTATTTTCATTTCACTCCTAAACTAAAATCGAAATTAATTTTCAGAAAAATTGAATTTTTATTTAAAACAAACCGGGGTTTCTAATGTTTAAGTTTGAAAAAACAAAATTAAATTTTGAAAATTTAGTTTACACAAAAATAAAAGTTAAATAAAAAACAGAAAATTTTCCACAGTAGTCATAGCCATCTATCAGCAAGAAATATGATTTCTTTTGTACCATTTAAGACTTTTATGGCTAAAAACTCGCATAATCTATTTTGGTATTGGTTTTTGAATTCTCTTCTCCAAACCATTAAAAAGAAAAGATGAAAATCAGAAAAAGAAAAACCTGGACTAAAAGCTGAATGAGGAAAAAGTCCAGAGCTCAGATGTCACGAAAATCTGAAACGAATAAAAAGTGAATTACTGTTTGTTTATTCCACCAGAAATACAATTTAACTTTTTCTATCAATCGCTATATTGGCTTAGATCCTTTTTTCCTTCCAAAAATGATATGATCACACTAAATTTTTTAAGCTAATCTTGTAGCCCTCTGACTTTGAGCACATTTCACTTTCTCTTATACATATTTTATAAATTGCTGCTGTTGTTTTGGTTTGTTTTTCTTACTATTCATAAAATAATCTCATTCAGAAAAAGGAGATTCTTTTTAATTTCAATTAGTTCAATCCTCTTTTTCACAAATAATCAAGTTTATCATTTACAATATATTATAAAATTTAGCAAATCTGACAAGATAGCTCATAATATTACTTTTTCTAATAAAAAAAATTTAAATTCTATTTTGATAAAAATTATAAGATATATTTTAAGCATTAAAATTTGTAATTTTGAAATTAATTTTAATAAGGTACCAAAGTCCGGATTTATTGACGTGTTAGATTTCCAAAGTCCAAAGGATTTAGCAAATTATCTAATTTATTTGGATCAAAATAAAACAGCATATAATTCCTATTTTAAATGGAAAAAATATATCAAACCAATTCGTTCAATAATGAGTACAATATGTGATATGTGTATTCAAATGAAATTAGACAATTTTTTTCCACCCAAGACAACAATTTTATCCAAAATTGATAGTATTTGGAGTAAAAAAAAAAGTTGCAAACTTCCTAAGTTCGATGAAAAAAAGAACTTTTATCTTCAAAATTATGATCAAAATACACGGATTAAAATCGTTTCGAGAGAAAAAAATATTTCTCAAAGTTTAAAAGTGAAATATAATAATATCTGAGATCAATAAATTTTTTTTGTTAAGTAATGGGTCCGTAAATATTTGATGTTATAAAATTTTGGACCTTTATTTTGTAAGAAAATATTTTTTGAAATTAAATTTTTCTTTTCTTTCTAATTATTTTACTTAGTTTTCTTATAAATATTTTTCTTATTAATATCAAAGAAGCGAGGTTCGTTTTGCACCATAATGGTAACAGAATAGATTTCTGAACAACGTCTTGAAATTTTGTATGAAAAATTTAAAGCAATTCACAACGAATTCGGAAAATAATTCTATATTTTTAAATTATCTAGTTTTTTTAATAGAATAATAGCATTTTTATGTTTAATTACTGGTTAAATCTGGTTTAATATATTTTATATATTTTTAAATTATTTCTTAAATAAAAAATTTAGTTAATTATATTTATTGCTGATAAAACCAATCAATAGTTTAAATAAATATTTATTTTTACAGATTTAAACAAAAAATTATTAACTTCTAACTCAAATTTTTTTCACTTAAATTAAAATCAAATATTTTTGCTTATTTTTTTTAAATTTAAATATTCATATATGTTAAATATGTGATTTAATTAAGTCCAAAAATGGTTGATTAGCAAAAAAAATCAAAATAAAAATTTGAAACTTCTATAATATTTTTTCAAAAAAAAAGCAAAAAAGTCGCGTTTTTCTTATTTGATATACCATTCCCCTAATTTGCCAAAACCATGATCAAAAAATGGTAAAATTTTGGGTTTTTTTCAGTTTTCTTGTATCTCTTCCGCGGTTTACCCCTAAACCTCTGATTATTTTTGCATATTCTAAAACTAGACAAAATTCTGAACAAATCGTTGTTATGAAATGTATTTTTTGAACTATATGCATGCATTAAATATTAAAAATTCAGTTTTAATGCACGCATCAAATCCTAGAAGTAATTTTTTGAATAAAAAATTAAATTTATTTATTAAGAAAATTAATTATTTTTTGCACATTTAATTACTCGCTAAAAACGAAAATTTTAATCCTGCCTTAAAAACAATATTTGAAAAAATATTTAATACACATGTTTAATTCCCGGAATAAAACCGAATTTACGATTTCTACCCCCGGGATTGTATTTTCGAGTTTACGGTAGATTAATATAAAAATAGAATCAAAAATGCCGGAATTTTTTTCACCTTTTAAGTGTAAAAAAATGTGATAATTTTGAAAAAATAGAAGGCAGTAAAATTTGAAATATTAGGAAAGCCTTTAAGGCACACCGCTGAACCACTTTAGTTTTAATTATAAAAGCAATTTCAATAAAGCAAAAAAATTAAAATTCATCAGTTTTTTCGTCATAAACTAACGAAACAACGTCGATCAGAATCTTGGTCAACAAAGTGGCGTTTGGATAAGCGGCTATAAATATAAGATAAGATCAAGCGATACAGATAGGGAAAAGCTAATCATAAGCCTTTTAAAAGCAATAATCGAATAAGTCACATAATCAAAATCCTAAAAATTGCCGAACAATTTCAAAGTTAGGAGAGCGTAGAAAAACCCATAGCAAATTTTTCGGAACTAGCTAAGATCAATGACACGCCGAAATTCGCTTTAAAATGGCTAGCGATTTCCAGTGGCCATAAAAATATATTTGGTACATGGATATCAATATCAGAACTCAAGTTAACACAGACATTCTCACTACCTATTCTTACAGAAGCAATTTTTTCAATAAAGCAGTGGTATTTACTAAACTATTCTTCTCGCTAAAGAAGCTTGGCCGACCAGTTCACCTCCAAATCAACAATCAAACAATAATGGGTTGTGGAAAACATTGGGGCTAAGTAGAATTGTTTATGCATAGTTGAAAGGATTAATATGGATATTTTCCATCATAAAATATTAAAATCCTAAATTTAAAAGACGTGTCCCTTTAAAGTCTAAGATAGTGAATAATTTTTATTCAATATGAATATGATTTATACAATATGAAGCTATTGAAGCTAAATTTTTAAATAATTATGCAATATAATAATGAGTAATCATGAAATTATTTAACAGGAATGAAACTTTAAATTTTATTTTTGGGAGAAAGTAAAAATTTTTCTTTCAAAAAAGTTACTCATTTTTATGACAACATATCTAACTATGTTCAAATTCAAAATAATTTTCTTTAGCTTCAATACAATTTTTCTTTTTAAAATAAAACAATACCAAAAGCTAAATAATTTATTACTTAAATCAGACGCAAACCAAATAGTAATCAAAGTTTTAATACACGTGAATTTTTATTATAAAAAGTCAGACTTTTTATGATTAAATTATGTTTTTTGAATTAGAAAATATTTAGGATTTTGGCTCTAGTTAGTGTGAGTAATAAGCAAAAAAAGTTTTTTAACTAAGCAACTCAATTTTTTTAAATCAGTTTTTTTTTAAACATAAATTTATAACTTTTCGGACAAAAAAGAATTAAGCTAGCTTTAATCTTTCGATTAGACTAAAAACTAAACTAGTTAATATTAGGCTCTATGCAACAATTTTCTCGACCTTTGAAATTAATTTTTCTATGCGATTAGATAACACTAATTTTTAAGAATAAACTTTTTAATAGAGATAACTTTAAACATAAAAGCTGTAAACTATTCTTAAGTAAAGAGGTCCAAAGATTTAAATACATAACAAAAAAGATTTAATAGCAAATTTAAGACAAACTATTTTACAATAAAAAAGGGCAAAAATTATGATAATAATAATATTGAGAAATTTAGCATAAACACGAGAGTCTAAGTCATGAGGATTACAATTTTAATTCAGTAGCTTGGCTATCTAAGCAATTTTTAGAAAAAAAAAGCGCTCTTTAAGCCAAAATTATAATAAAATTATAATCAAGCAATCTCGAAGAATAAATAATTTTTTTTCTCTTTCAAAGCTAGTTTATAAGATATTTTTGTAAAGTCGACAAAAAAGTTCTTTTTATAAATTGTTGCTAAAATTTTCAATTTTTTTCAAACAATATTAATTTTCTAATTTCCCAATTTTTTAAAGATTCTAAAATGAATGGTAATGCAACTGCAATTTTAAGCAATAATGATGCCCATCATTTCAACCAAATAGAAAGACAGGTCAGTTATCTTATTTAGTTAAAATTGTGCAAAAAATATTTAAAAAAAAATAAGAGAAAATTATAATAAAATAAAATAAATAAGTTTTGCATTCAACTTGAAAAGCACGTTGAAAAATTTAAATTTTCTCTAGTACTTTGAAAAAAAAGTTCAAAGTCAAGCCAATAACCATATAAACCCTCGTTCTCTTTAATTTAAATATCATTTAAGCTGGAAAACTTGAACATAAACCATGCTAAAGCAAACAACGAGAGTAAGCATCTAATTGATCTTTGTTTTTGAAAAATTTATTTTTCATTAAATTTAAGAATATGTTCCGCCACACATGCGCAACTCGGAACTGCAGTCAACACAGCAATTTTCAAGGCCACAAAATGCTTTCCAACCACAGAGAAACAACTACCAAAGAAACTTCCAAAACGGGTCTCCGTCTGGAGACATAAATAACAACAATGCTTTGAATGGAAAAAAAAATTTCAATCCAAATCAAAGAGGCTTTCAGGGAAATCCCAATTTTGAGAGGTTAATATTTAGAATTTTATTTTTAAACTAAAATGGAATGATGATGCATTTAAATTAACGATGTGATGCTTGAGACGATGTTGTTTGGTTTTTATTCGATGGGTTCGTGTTTTACGCACCCTTCGCGCTCTCTCTAAGCCTTGCAACTCGGTTCAAGCCCACGCTAAATAATGAGTATTTATGTCATAGTTACACTGACCATTTTTTTTTCATTAGAAATTTCACAATTTGTTTGAAATTTTTTTCTATAAATATTTGAAAATTTTTAAAATAATTTCTTTATTAAGATTCAACAACAATTCATCAAATATGGGCTTTAACAAACAAAATAATTATAATCAAAATAGCAAGTATAATCAAGGCCAGCAAAGAAATCCTAGTCAAAGATACAACAAGAAGTAATTAAACTTTATTAAAATAAAAATAATGTTAATCAGTGAGGAAAATTTGATTCCGCCATACGAATTTTCTAATAATGAAGACATTATTTATCCGTTCTTCTATTCTGAGATTGACTTTTTATTTTAAAAGATTGTTTTATTCTAATTTATTTCTCTCTTAGCTTTGATAACCAAAATACGGAAGCTGGTCAAAATGGGTTTAATAGTCAGCCTATGCAAAATCATGGTGGCATAATGTCTCCAGATGAGCAGAATGAATATAGACAAAATGGTTACCAAGGCAACGGGTCAAATAAATATGGCTCGAATGGTCAACGATCTTATCAGAAACACTATTCTCACAACAATCAAGACTCTAATGGAAATTTGGGCACTTCTTTGAACGAATGGGGTCGACCATTAGAACGCGATCTCGAAGTTGAAAAGTAAGGACACAATACTTTGTCTGATTTTTAAAATCGCAGGTTTTTGAGTTTTGATTGATTTTGATAATCAGTAAGCAATCGAAAATTAAACACTGCCAAATTGTTTCGACGACTTACCCTGTGTGATTGCTTTTAAAATCGGTCAAACAGAAGAAGAATCGAAACATTTAAAAAATTCAAATTTTAAACTTTTTTGTATAAAAAATTTATTAAATATTTTTTTTAAAGGGAGCTATTTGGTACCAATCAATCGAATGGTATTAACTTTGACTCATATGATGATATACCTGTTGAAGTAACGGGAGATAGCTTGCCTAAAGCAATAAATACAGTTAGTAGCTTTTTTTTTTTGTATTATTTGTTTATGTAAGAATCAGACGAGAATTTATGATGAAAGGAGTTGAATAAAGCGCATTCACTTTGATCATTCGAAATGAAAATATTGCTCCGATCCCACTGAAATTCTTAATTTTCACTCTAAAAACATACAAATAAAAATAATTGTTTTTTTTTTTAAGTTTGAAGAGCTCAATTTTCACGAAATAATTCAGGACAACATAAAGTTGACAAATTATTTAAAGCCTACTCCAGTGCAAAAGAACGCTATGCCAATAATATCAAGTCGACGAGACTTAATGGCCTGTGCTCAAACTGGTAAGTGCTCGCCTAAATAAATTATCAATTTGGATTTTAATGATGATTTGTTAGTTATCCCTGTCTTAGCCAAAGTGCTGACAAATAATTCCTCGTTTCTGACAAAATCCTTGACCAAATAAGATATGATGACACGTTTTTTGTCTTAGATTTTGCTGCTGAGACATCAGACACTTGACCTGATCTACATGTCTATCATTATAATCTCTAATTGATGTTTTAAAATTATTTTTGCCTAATTTTTGCTATTTAACAGGTTCGGGAAAAACTGCAGCATTCTTAGTGCCTATTTTGAATCTAATATTCCAATCAGGAAACGATCAAAATTGTGTTTACATCAATAAAAGAAAAAAATTGCTGCCATTAGCTCTGGTATTGGCCCCGACCAGAGAACTTGCATTGCAGATTTACGACGAAGCCAAAAAAGTAAGTGCTAAACAAACTTAACATTATTACTGCTTGTTATCTATGATGAAAATTTGATTCCGCCATACGAATTTTCAAATAATGAAGACACTATTCTTCCGTTCTTCTTGACTGAGATAACATTTTTACTTAGCTTGCATGATGATTTGTTAGTTATCCCTGTCTTAGCCAAAGTGCTGACAAATAATTCCTCGTTTCTGATATCAAGCTATTTTTCTACAAAATTAAGAGTCTTTAGTGATGACAAAGTTAAGTCAGATTAATTTATTAGAAGAAAAATATAATGATGACTTATTCTACACCCCTGATAAAGACTCCTCAATTTTGAAAATAATCTAATAAATTTTATTTATTTAATTTTTTTATTTTCAAGTTTTCATACAGATCCAGAGTGCGTCCTTGTGTGGTCTATGGCGGCTCAGACATCAAAGCTCAAATGAGAGACTTGGACCTTGGTTGTCACATATTGGTTGCCACACCTGGTCGTCTAAATGATCTACACGACCGTGGCAAAGTCGGATTGGAAAAAATTCGATATTTGATTCTTGACGAGGCTGATCGCATGCTCGACATGGGCTTTGAACCACAAATAAGAGACATTGTCGAAAATAGAGACATGCCTAGAACTGGTTTTAGACAAACAATGATGTTTTCAGCCACTTTTCCAAAAGAAATTCAGCATTTGGCCCGTGATTTTTTGAAAAATTACATTTTTTTGGCAGTTGGCCGAGTTGGCAGCACTTCAGTGATGATCACTCAGAAATTAATTTGGGTCGAAGAAAACGAAAAAAGACTATTTTTGCTTGATTTGCTTAGAACAGATCCCAGTGCGTTAACACTGGTTTTTGTTGAGACAAAACGTGGTGCCGACGATCTTGAACGCTATCTGATTAACGAAAATTATCCAGCAATTAGCATACATGGAGACAAAAGTCAAAATGAGCGGGAAGAGGCACTGAGAGCATTTAGAAACGCTAAAAGGCCAATTTTGGTGGCAACCGCAGTGGCGGCTAGAGGCTTGGATATTTCAAATGTCAAATTTGTCGTCAATTTCGATCTACCAACAGATATTGATGAATACGTGCACAGAATTGGCCGTACCGGCAGAGCCGGTAATGCTGGAGAAGCCATTTCATTTTTTAATGAGAAAAACAAAAATATTGCTAAAGATCTGCACGATATTCTGAAAGAAACTCAGCAGGATATACCCGATTTCTTGACCAAAATGGTCGATGATATTAGACAAGCATCAAGCAAGAACAAATACGGAAAATCAAGCCAAGGCATGAGTAGATTTAATAATCAATTTGGAAGCAGAGATTACAGACAAAAGTATCAGCATCAGCAGAAGAATAGCTATCAGAACGGTTTCCAAAATCAAAATCATTTTTACAATGTGAACGCAGCTCCTTTTGCACCACAACAAGCTTATCAAAACATGCCTTTCAATAGCTATTATACTCAGCCTAATCAAGCATATGGACAGCCCAAGTTGGACTGGTTCGACCAAGAATAAACAACACTGCAACGTCAACAACAGCTTTTATTTAATCAGCAGCAACTAAAAATTAAAAAAATCCCAAAAAAATCCAACAGCCGTAAACATTCAAGTCTAAGAATTAAATCAATATTCAACATAGTTTGGTTCTAATCATCTATAATTACAATTAATCTGAAGAACTACAAACATTTTTGTTGTGAGAAAAATGTTGAATTAGGTCTTAAATTCTAATGATTTTGTTTATGGTTTTCTTTATTTTTTTTCTTTTTGTTTTATTGTGTACTAACAAAAAAGTTATTTTTAAAAAAAACAAGGACACACTTAATGCTGCTAGGATTCAAAAGTTGTTGGGTCAGAGCTGCCGTCCTTTGCTATTTCAAATCTCAGGAACTTTTTTTTTTGTCTATTTTAATTGCCAAAATGCTACTAGTTCTTGTAAATAGGATTTGTTCCATTCACACGGCCGAAGTGTGTCTAATTTAATTTAAGTTAATTTTTTTTTAAAAAAAGCTTTTTTGTTTTTAAAAATGTCTTTTTTTCTCTTTTTTTTTTTGGCTATTTGAAAGAGACTAATTGTGTAAAAAAACAGTTGGAATCGGCCAAAGCCTGAAATGACCGTAAAAAATGCATATTTTTAGTCTTAATTCTCATTTTTTATAAGTATTTAAATTTTGTGATTTTTAGACAATTTTGGATTTAAATTCGACCAGACACTTCCTAGTCTTTCATTTTTTTTTTAATGTAAAAATAATATGTAATTTTCCTGGGGGGTTTGTTAAGCTGTAAAATAAATTGTCTAGTAAATTTGTAAATACGAAATAGTATAAAAAATGAGAGGACTTATCACCGGAAATAAGCTTCCAATATTTTGTTTGAACAATTTCTTGCTAAGCATGTTACTACAAATATGTGTATTTATACGGTGTTAAAACTTATTATTTATTGATTATTATATTTTTTAAAATTCATTTTAAAAACATATAAAAATTAAATTCTAGATTTTTTTTTCATTTGTCGTATCATTAATGTAAAATGTTGCTGTTGTTGATGTATTTATCTAATAATTTAACTATTGAATAAAATTTTCTAAAAAAATAATTTTTTTGATCTTTGAAATCCTGGATTTTTTAATTTTACCATTCTAAAATTGAATTTCAACCAATTAATTGCAGATAGGTGCAATAAACAAACTTATTTATACCATTTAAAGTATTTTAAAGATTTTTTGAGCAATTTTTTCATAACAATAATCTCGAATACAATTTAAGTTTTATTTCTTATTGAAGAATAAAACAACTTAGCTTAGCTAAAGATAAAGATAAAGATAATCCTTCAATAGAAAATTTGTCTTTTTATTTTTTCATTATATGAAAATTTGTTATCTTATAGCTAAGAGGCTCAGCAATCCTTAATAAATTAAACCTTAACATTTTTGATAGAAAAAAAAAAATTATAAAATAACTTAAAATACTAAGTATCTTGTTTTTAATTCTTAGAGAATTTTAATTAATTTTCAAAAAAAAATTCAATTTGTTTGCATATTTAAATTGGAAATTTTTATTAATCAGCAGTATCAGCAGGGCTTTCTAGAATTCTAGAGTTCGAAAATTTGTTTATTAATTTTTGAAATCTAATGGAATATCATTGATTTATAAATGTTGCATCGGGTTTGCATTTCAATTTGCATGAATAAAGGACTTTTATTGAACATATTTTCATTTGCATACTCAGCGTTGCATTGTTATTTTCGAAATTAATAATAAATATGACATTTTTTCCATTTTTCCTACTCTCGTTTTTCCTCTTATTTATTTATTTATTTATTGCTTAGCTGAGGTAATATTATTCCCATCATTAATTAAAACATCATCTGATACAATTCATTGATGTCATTCTCAAGTATCCTTAAAATTTGTTGAATATTGTAAACCTTGACTTAAAAGACCTTCAATTTATTAGATGGAACAAAGAAAATTTTTCTAGTGCCGATTCGGAATGGTTATGCTTTATTAAATTTATTTAAAACGATCAAATTACTAAATCAAGATCAAAAAATAACAAAAATTTATCACACAAGATATCTCGCTTGAATGGCGTTTTTTTTTCTAAGGCAAAATTAGCATTGAAATGCACAACGTCTTTATTATTTTTACTTAAATTGTGATAAAAATTAAAAAACATAACATCACTTTACATTTGATAATTATCTTTACTTAAGTAAAATTAATTAGCAAACTAAAATTTTTGATCAGTATTCATCTTTCTATTAAAAATCTGCGATTAGATTTAATTGCGCATTTAAAATGTCTTGATCATATTTGAAAAATGAAAATTTATCAAAAATTTAGTTTGCTAATTAAACTAACTTGAACAAAAATTAAATTTTTAAGAAAATTTACCATTTTTATAAAAATTTAACTTTTTTCTCTTTTTTAAAATGAATAATTAATTGAATTAAATTAATACATATTTAACTAATTTTTTATTTCATTTAATTGCAATCTTTGACTTTTTAGAGTTATATTTTAAACGATTTTAGAAATGCTAGAATATAAAATATATAAAACAATTAATCTTATTTAATTTATCTTTTCTTTGATAAATTATTTTGTAATTAGAATATCACATTTCGATTTAAGTTTCATTATTATCTTATTTATACATCAAATATTTTCAAAATTATATAATAAAATTCTACAATTCCCCTTTTTATTCGACTGGGTGTCACTGAAAATTTTACTTTTTTCAATGTTAAAAGAAAGAAAAAAGCCTGTTGAATCTAAATTGAATGACAAGCACTTATGTTACTCTAAAATGAACTTTTTTTTAAGTGAAAAGTCTTTAAATTAATTTAAAGCATTTTTTTAAAGAAATAAGATTTTTGTTTTAATTTATTTTTAAATTAAAGGAAAATTTATTTCTTTTGATTTTGAAAATTTGGGATAATACACAACCAAATAATTAAAAGAAAAAAAGCGTTCATTTAAATTTCTATTTTTAGGGCTAATTAAAAAAATGAATAAAATATAAGATTAACTTAAAAAGAGAAATTAAATTTTAGTCTTTGGAACTAATTAGTTTTTTTTCCCTAATATGATAGAATTTTATAAAAGTTTAAAAAATTACGGAAATTTGTAAATTCAATTAATTACAATGATCTAAATGGAATAATATATTTTAATATGAAATCTTTTAATCCTTTTCAACTGATAAAAATATGTTTAATAACAAATTTTATTTTTAGTTTGAACTGCTTATACTTTTACCCAACACTAAATCTCGTTTATTCTAACATTTTTTTTTCAATTTTAACTATTAGAATAAATTAAACTATTTTCAAATATTGAATAAAACAAAATAATTTTTATTTAATTCAATTGCATAGAAGCTTTGCAAAATATTAATCTTATATTTTTTAAAGCAAATATAAGGTTTAAAGCTTTCATAAAAATACTTTCATAGTTTCGTTCAAGTCAAAAAAAAATTTTAAGTTCGTAAATTTAGTATGAGAATAATGGTACTAATTTTTCTAGCATTATTCGTTGGTATTGCTTCTAAATGGACTTCAAATTTCTTTGCTTTCTTTAACTCGATTAGTTTTAACATTTAGTTTTTAGAGTATTGCTGAATTAACAATTCTTGCGCATGAAGAAAATATCTAAAAATAAAATTCAACTAATAATAAAGTTGTAAACGATGTGTTTTTATTGATCTAAAAATTTAACGTGTATTAGGATAACAACTAATTTGCTTTTTATTAATTATTTTAAAGATAAAGGTATAATATGGCAGGATCTTTTAAATATAGCGATTTAAAATCAAAAACTAATCAAGCAAAAAGATTATTTCTTTTAAAATTAAGTCGCTAAATTACAAAAATTTAATTTTAGATCTTATAATAACTAAAAATTTTCGGCTTTAGAAATTTTTATACAATTTTCTAAGCTCAATTACTTTGTCTTATTTTAGTATTCATTTTTCTTTAGGCTTAGTGATTTTGGATTAGTGATCTAGTGAACCATAAAAAATATATTTAGTTAACATTCGATCATCTGATTTTCAGCCATATGGTCGAAAAAAATTAAATTCACCTTCTTTGATAATGAGCTCAAAAAAATTATAAGCATTTATGTAAAAATCCTGATTGTTTTTCAATAAAAAAAATCATTTTTGTTATTTCTTTTTTAAATTAAAATCAATAGAGCATTTTAAGAAAATATCTAAAAATTATTTTCCATAGTAATTTTAGTCTTTAATAATGATAAATGTGGTAGGATGATTTCATTTAAAAAAAAATTAAGCTTTAGAAGATATAATTATAATTTTTTAAAATATATTTAAGAAGAAAAAAATAACACGAAACGATCTAGTTCAACTCAATTTTATTTTAAGCAAAAGCCATCCGTAAATAAAATTATTATGTTTAATGTTTAATTATCTTGGATTTTTATTCTAAATATTAGTATTATAGTTTTAAATCAAAAAATTTTATTCTAGAACATAAAAATGTTTTTGATTAAGAATTTTTTTGTTTTAAAATATAACTAAATAGAATAATTTATTTTATATATATATTTATTTTTTTTTAATTTATCGACAAAATTGAGCCCTAAATTAAGTCAATTGATATTTTAAGTGGAAAAGAACTCTCACATAGATATCCCTAAATACAGTTTAATAAATTTTCAATATTTTTTCCCCAACAAAATAAATCAAATTCAATTTAATATTCTTTATGTTATAAGTTACTAATTTTTTTAAAGCAAATTATGTATACCTTATTGCAAAACAAAAAGACTAGGTAAATTTACATCCGGAAAAATCGATAGATCTGGTTTTAGAAATATGTCGATATGCATAAGAAATTGTGTTTATAATATGAGGTTTGAGTTTTCAAAATCGCTAAAAGATATTTTTTTCAATCTGACTTTTTTACTAAGAATATTCCTTTAAGAATATTTTTCATCGAATCAAGTATACATGATTCTGAATTAGCCAAAATTCAAAAGATTGTAAAGCAAAAAATTTGCATCAATTAAATTGGCTATTATATGTTTAAATAGGGAATTATTCATTTAGAAAAAGAAAAAAAAATTTAATTAGAATTTGATTTACATTGATGAAAATCAAATTATGTAATTAAATAAGCTTCAAGTAACAATCATTTTTAAATGAGATTTATTCTAAATTTAAAAGTCAAATAAAGAACCATTATTTTAAGTTGAATGTTTCGCTGCAAATTAAATTAAACGCCAACTATGGTGCTTTCAAATATTCAGTTTAAATGTTTACACTTTCATGAATAATTCTTGGAAAATTATGCTTTTATAGGAAATATTTCAGATTCCGAAGTTAAAATTTTCTTTGAAGATAATTAATTTTGATCTAATAGATCTAAAATATTAGTAATATGAACAACTAGCTTATTTGGAAAATTTAAGTTGCTTTTATAAATTTTCCTTTTAGAATAGATTTTGTAATGATGTTTTTAAGCTTAAGTTGTCCAGAATCTAAAACTTATTTACCTGAAATAACAATTTAGTTATTACTGATCAATTTTTATTTCATATTTTTTCTAGCGGTTCAAACAATTTTTAAAATTTAGAAAAAAAAATCTTTCTTAAGCTAGTTAATGCACCCATGATTGAACACGTGTACAAGCATATCATCACATGTTAATATTCTTTCTGGAAAAGAATGATGGCTCCAACAAACTCGATAATATAAAGCTTTCATTACTTTTTATCAGTATTGCGTAAATAAACGTTTACCTAATGGGATTAATCTTTATTATTTTAATCTATCAGTTAATTTAAATTAGAATCGAATCTGTTTTTTTACCAGCAAGCTGATTAAGGGAGTTTTTTTTTGAAAATTTTCTTGGCTTTTTTCAAAGGATATTATATAGCTTAAAAATAGAATATTGACTAAATAGAATGTCTCAACATCAATAAAAATAAAAAAGATGAAAATTTAAAAAAAAATATTTTGTTACGAATGTAAATCAAATATTTCTAAATTTAGATGATTTATTAATAGGTTAATCCTTATTTTTCAAGGATATTGATTTAAATAATGATGCAGCAAGTATAAAAATTACTAAAATATGTTCATGAAAAAATAGCTAGGCAGACAAAATGAACTTAACCATCAAATTTTAATTATCATGATAAAAAATTAATATTAAGAAAACGTTTCTAAGTTAATTAATATAAAATGTAATGAAGAAGCATATTTTAAAAAGTTAAGGGTTAAAACATAACTAAGCAATAGTCATAATTCTACATCCATATAATATTTACTTAGTTTGGATAATATAAGTAATTAAGCTAAGCATAGAATATTTACTAAAAAATAAATTAATAATGAATTTGATGATTAAAAAAATTAAGTGTTGACCAAGATAGATTATTAAAATTTGATTAAAAATATAAATTTGCTGTAATCCATTGAGGCTTTAAATTTTAAGACTTCTTATTTGATTTACAAAAATTATTTTTCTTAGTAAATCTTTAATTAATTGTTTTTTATCAAAAATTTATTCGTTTTTTTTTTCCTAAATGAATCAAATTAAATTAATTAAATATATAATTTTTATTAAATTTTTAGAATTATTTTATCAAATGATGAAAAAATTAAATATAGATGATTCTCATTTTATATTTTTTTAAAGAGAGCTGTTTATTCAGATAAAAAATTGAACACTTCTAATATAAGAGTAATAGACACAAATAGTAGTCTCACTTAATAAACAAAACGATGAAAAAAAATTAGTGATAAGAGTTTTTGATCTATGTCTATAAGTACATTTTGTACGAATTCATTTTATCTCATTGTAAAAATTTTCATAAAAAATAAAAAAACATATTTATAATCTATTTGTTTTATATATTGTTTTTCTCTATTTTGGTTTGATAATTTCAACTATGAATGTTGAAACAACATATTTTGCTCATTTATATTTATTTTTATCATAATTTGTGTATGTAGAACTGGTTAAAATTAAAAATTAAGCCATTTCTCTCCATTAAAATAACTTTTGAATTTATTTTTAATTTCATTATTCATTAAAATGAATTTTTTTTTGTATTGTTCGTTTAGAAGTTAAGATCCATTTTGGAAAATCAGTAAATTTGATTTTATTTAAAATCGAAATTATTTAATATTTCTTTTTTTTTCAAAAAATTATAAATTATTTAAATTTTAGATATATGGTTTGAAAAAGACAAATTGACATGTAATTTTATCATTTAAAATTATGGAAAAAATTATAAAGAAAAGTGAATTTTCTAAATCGAAGTATTAATTTTAATTTTCAATGAGATTTAAAGTTATCCTATGAAGCTATATCAGGTTTTATTATTATTTTTTCGCTGAAAAAAAATTGTTTGAAATGAAACGATCAACTCGTTATGTTTAGAAAACTAATAATTTAATATTTTAAGAAAGATACTTTGAATTTTTTGAACTATATTATCTGTTTTTTTTTAATTTCGAAATGGATGTGATATGTTCTATTTTTTTAATGTTATTAATGTCATTTTTGTTAGTCAAATTTTAGAATTATTTTAGTCAAATAAATCATGTTAGGTTGACTTTTAATTTATAATTTTATTGTCAACAATAAAAATATTGAAGTTGGATAATTTCACTAATGAATTTTTACACTATTTCCGGTTACACCTTTTTCTTACTTAAATAAAAGCTTTTTTTGGTTAATACATTAAATTTTTTCATTTAAATTTAATTTTTAAAATAAAGATAAAACTAAAAATTTGCAAATTTTTTGAGGTGAAAAACAAGCAAAATTTTTAATCAAATAATTCATGATTCTTTTGATAAAATTAATTAAAAATTTCAATTTTATTTTGTACTTAATTAGAAATTTTGTTTTTGCGCCTCTAAATTTGAAAAAAAAATTGGCATTGTGTTAAAGAAATCTTTTTTTGAAAGATACTCGGTAGCAATTGAGATCTAATAGTTTAGTTTTGTTGAAATAGTTAATAATTTTTTAATAGAATTAGGAATTTCTAGAAGACGTTAAATAAGCAGATTAGAAAATGCTAATAAAATATTATTTACATGGATTATTGTGAAATTTGCGAAATTAAATTAAATTTTTTTTATTTTGCGATTGACAATTTAACTTTTTAATGCACTTAGTTTTACAGTATAGCGGCATCTAGTTTAAAATTGGCTTTTTTGTACAAAAAATATTTTCAGATTCGAAAAATAAAGTGTTAATAAGGTATTTTTTTATTATCAGATTAATTAATAAAATAGTTTAATTATTGTGTTATTTTCTTAAATAAAATGATTATTTCACAAGTCAATTGATTGGCTTGACTTAATTCAAAGATCATAAATTTTCAATAAAAAGAAAACTTTAATTGTGTAAAAGCTGTAATTTTTTAGGCTGCATTTTAGATCAGAACTTAAACTTTAACCAACAGATAGAAAGGATAAAAGAAAAATGTGCGCGGAGACTGAATATTATTAAGATCCTTTCACACAAATCATGGAAGCTGAAAAAAAAAACACTGATAGGAATTTATAGATCCTTAATTGGATCGATTATAGATTATTCTTTCTTTGTTCTTTCAACAATTTCTAAAGCTGCTATCTCAAAAATTCAAGCTATACAAAACAGAGCAATAAGATCAATTTATGATATGCCTTTTGATCCAGTAAAAAGGACTTATCCATCAATTACTGATGCCAAGTCTAAGTCAGGTTTGAGCGATGTATGCATAAGAATGTACGAGATTAATATCAGATATATTTATAAAGCAATAACTCACAATCAGTTGATTCAACAACTCGTCTATGAATATATAGAATGTGCTAGCAGTATAAGGAGAGAAAGTTCTAAGAAAACTCCTCTCTGTATACTCTCACCTATCACATCTATGTTTATTAAGTCTGATCTTTATCTAATTAATAATTACGACATTGATTGTGAGCCACAACCATTATCATTTTCTCATATCTTTTAAAAAAATCTTTATCGATAAAATTAAAATATCAAAAATTAAAAACTGAAATTATGTATCTATTTAATTTACTTGTAAAATTTAACTTATTTATTATTCATTTTTTTCAACTTTATTTCTTTTATTTTAATAAAAATAACCCTGAAGGGGCGAAAGCCCAAAGGTTTTAACAAAAAAAAAAAGTGTATTTTCAGGAATAGATTTTTTCAAATATTTAAGCCGCTATTAAAAAATAAAGGTTCCAAGGTCTTTAGTAAAATTTTTATGAAATCAAATGATTTGACTTTGACTTGATCACTTTCGAACAAATCTGTTTGTCAAATAGTTTTAATACTTTAGACAATAAAATACAGTTGTTCTTGTAAAAATGAGAACGAATTTAACAATATCACGTGCGATTAAATATGTGGAGTTATTGTGGAATAGAACATATGATAGTTGTTTAAAAATAAATGGAAATTTAATGTTCCGTAAAGATTTTTATTTTTCTTAAATTTCAAAGTGAAGATATTAAAAAATAAATTTTTTTCAAAATTAAAATTTTTTTTTGGAAAAATTAAAAATTTTTATTTAGTCATATTGGATTTTTTAAAAAATATAAGAATAGTTTTAGCTCAGTTATTTTTGTTCAAGCTTCCAATGAACAAAATAACTATTATTATGAGACTAAGCTCTGCTTGTCGAATAGTTTATTTTTCTAAAAGAAAAAAATAAAGAATTTTATGTGTGTGTTTGACAAAGAATTTATTCATTTTTTTATTCAACAAAAAAATCAGTGAGAAAATTTTTTAGCTAAGAGTCTTAGAGAAAGCGATTTCAAATAAAAGAATAGAAAAAATACAATTCAATTTTGGATTTGAATAAGCTAGCTCTTTTCAAAGAGGAAAATTTTTTCAAAAAACTATATTCTTCAATTATGCATTCTAAATTATCTTTAAAAATAAGAGAAACAAAAAAGTAAATGTTGTAATTAGAATATAATTATGCAATAGCAGTCAATGCTCAAATTTTTAAGATAAATTTTTATTTTAATTGATTTAAATAATTTTTATTTTTGGCATTGTTTAACCACTCCTAAATTTGAATAAGACAATATTTAAGTCGATCACCGCCAGTGTTCATAATTAGGATAAATTATTTCAAAAATTTTTTCTCTTCTTATAAAAACTTGGCTTTTAATAATTTATTAAAAAATCGAATTCTTTCATTTTGCTTTAGCTCACACGCGCAAGACACTCACACACACACACACACACACACACACTGACTAATTCACGCAGTTAAATTTCAATTCATAATTGCCGAGGTCGAATAAATACATACGAATTGAAAAATTTCGAATGTAAAAGATCAAGTGAGAAAAAAATTATTTTTAGCATACTTGAACGTGAATTAGTCAACTCACATTCATAGCAATGATCTAAATTTTTTCATTTACGCTTCTCTAATTCTGTTTGAAAATTTGAAAAAAAAATTTAGAAAATTTAA
Organism: Brachionus koreanus; assembly: GCA_016987375.1. NCBI lineage: Eukaryota > Metazoa > Rotifera > Eurotatoria > Ploima > Brachionidae > Brachionus > Brachionus koreanus. The sequence goes on from PJRA01000403.1 coordinate 113,626, forward strand.
TGAACTTGTCAGAATAGTAATAGCGAAAAACTTTGTGTGTTCAAGTCAAATTCTAAAAAACAAAAATGAGTTTAAACAATCACAAAAAAGGCAATAAGACCCGCAAGTGGATAAAATGCTTTTGTAACGACGAAATAATATGCGGCACTAGCTCGAACAACAGCATTGAATTGGAGGACTCGATATCGGACCGTAACTACATAAACAAATTTTTGTCGAATCGCAGCGATCTCAAAATGCAGACATGCTACACGGACACGGTGTGCCTGACCAAAAAAATCCAGTACGGATCGGGCAAAGTGTTCATGAAGTACTCGTGCGACTATTCGCCGGCGAACGCCATACGCAACGAGGTGCTCGAGTTTCGCGACTGCAAAATCAACACGAACAACATCGAGGATCGAAACCAAGTGATGAAAGACAAGGCAGAATTTTGCTGCGACGAACGTTTCTATTGTAACATAGAACTCGAGCCGAGAACGCCGAGCTTTGGCATAGAACCGCCGTCTAGCTCTCAATCAAACGAGCACACCGAGCCATTTCTCAGTATGACCAATCTCATACTGTCTTGTTTTTCGGTGCTTGTGTTTTTAATATGCCTATTTTTGTTCATATTCTATTTGTACAAAAAATTTCGCATCGAGTCGGCCAAAAGCAAATTTATCAAATCTCAAATATACAGAAATTCTGTCAATACAGAAAACACATCTCCGTCGGCCGGCTCGCCATCCAACCCGACCAAGGCAAACAAGCCGCTGCTGTCGCCGTACTCGTCGTCCCAATCGACCACGTCCACCGCCAACACGTCCATACACAGCAAAGAAAATAGCGTCAACTTGCTCAAGAACAACTTGTATGCAGACAAACAAGCGGACGTGTACGAACCGTTTTTGGCCAGTGCCATAAAGATAAGCTCGCCAATATCGACGCCCTCGTCGGCCATGTGTCACACGATGAGCATTGAAACGGCCCAGTCGCCCTCCGAACTCGAATGGTCCGGTTCGGGCTCTGGCGCTGGCTTTCCCCAATGTGTCCAGCGCACTATAGCTCGACAAATAAGACTCATTTATCCGTGCATTGGCAAAGGTCGCTTTGGCGAAGTGTATAAAGGCGAATGGCGCGGCGAATACGTTGCTGTTAAGACATTCAATTCGGCTGACGAAAAATCCTGGGAAAATGAATGCGCTATTTACAATACAAGTGGATTTAGACACGAGAATATACTTGGGTTCATTGCAGCGGACAATATAGACCGCGGCTTATACACCGAGCTCTGGCTCATTACCGAATATCACGAGAACGGCTCTTTGTTCGACTATTTGACACTTAATCCGATAAGCCCACAGCTAGCACTCAAAATGGCCTTGTCCATTGTAAACGGTCTGGTTCACTTACACATGCCCATTGAGAGCTGCAATGGCAAGCCGGCGCTTGCACATTGCGACCTCAAGTCAAAGAACATATTGGTCAAGTCAGATCTGAGCTGTTGTATTAGTGATCTTGGCCTGGCATTAAGTGGCGATAAGGACGGCAAAATAGTGCAGCAAGGCGGCATACGCACTGGCACTAAACGATACATGGCACCCGAAATACTCAACAAAAAAATCGACTCGCGCTACCTTGAAAATTTTCAAAAAGCCGAAATTTACTCGCTTGCTCTCGTCCTATGGGAATTGCTACGTAGTTGTAAGTTCGAGGACGACAACACAAAAATCGTTTATTCGTTCGAGTACAAAATGCCCTATTTTGAGTACATTCAAGGTGATCCGGACGAAGCGCTCATGTGTAAGATAGTATGCGAGCAAAATATTAGACCAAGTGTGTGCACTCAATGGAAACAGAATAAAATAATGAACAGCTTGTTGCGTTTGGTCGAAGAGCTTTGGGTCGATAATCCGAATGAAAGACTTAATGCGCTTAGACTCAAAAAATCGCTTACAAAATTACGCACCAATTTAGTCGAGCGAAACACTTTGCCGGACATATTGGCATAGTCAAGCTTGTTGATTTTGTTTTCCGTACTGCTGCTGATGCTTTCTTACATTAATATTAGGCCAATTATCACCGTTTATTTTTAGTAATTTGTTATGTGTGTTCAGAAGCTATTTTTGTTTGTTGTTGTCGGATGAATAGGCCTAGTTGCGTTTTGCATTTATGCTAAATGATTTATGGCGAGTGCTGTGCTATGTGTAAAGCTTACTGAAGAGCTCAATTTAAATCTAATTAATCTAAAAAATTGTTTTCCTTAATTTTTATTTTATTTAAATTTTTTGTTTCTTTATGATTATTTTTTCTTTTTT
>PJRA01000403.1:116148-126764 GCA_016987375.1 Brachionus koreanus
TAAAATTTGATCTTAAAGTCATTTTTTTGTGTTTATTTTTATGATGAAAATTTTTAATTTTTATTAAATTTAATAAATAGTTTTCAATTTAATTGAATTTGAGAAATTATTCTACAATTAACTAAATTGATAATCTTGAAACAAACTATATTTAATCTTCAAGGGATTTAGATTTGATAATGAGAAAAAATGGCAAAGTAAAAAAATTTTTCTGATCGAAACATCTTAAATGAGCATAATTAAATTTCAATGCATTTTTATAAATTACATTCCTTTTTCTAAAGTCTAAAAATAAAGCTTAGAAATAATTTTAAAAAATCCTAAAATCTGCGGTGAAATTTTTTAAAGTTTTTGATCATTTTTGAAAATTGAAATTTGATCAAAAATTTTAATTTGCCGAAATAATAGAGCATTGCACGTTGCTAAGCATGAAAAGTTGGAAAGTTCTTAAATCGGCTTTAGTTGACTGAATGTTAATCCTGAACAATTAAAACAAAAAAACAAAAGAAATCAAATCTCACACTAACTAACTCAAGCAACTCAAGTGGTGTTATCTTCTAGAGAAATATGTTATGTGGTTGTGCAAAGTCTGGCTTTAACTTAATATTTTGTCTAAAAAGCCTTACAAATAATACATGGTATAGAATTGTAGTAAATTTTAATGAAAGAGGTAACCAGCGGAGTACCACAAGGCTCAGTTATGGGACCACTATTATTTTTAATATTTATAAATGATCATTCAACTCATTTAATTAATAAGTGTGAAAAATATGCTGATGATACTAAAATTTTATCTATTATTTAGAGTTTCAAAGACAACTTATTACTTCAGAAAGACATAGATTGTATCTCAGTTTGGTCACTTACTTGGTCTTTGGATTTAAATGCACATGCACAATGCACATTGCCACAAAAAAACCCTGCTTTGAGTATACAATTTTTAAAAGATATGGCACAAAGAAATTAAGTAAAACAACTCTTGAAAAAGATCAATTTACAAAATGTAATATTCGACTTGAAATTGTGCCCTAATTGGAAGCAACGATGCAGTAATGATAAAAATGACTAAAGAAAATCATGGGCACAAAAACTCTGTAACTTTAAAGAAATTGCAATGAACATTCCTCTTGAAAAGAAAAGACGTCCAGATCGTCCTAAACTTACAACAAAAGCATTGACAAAACAGCCAAATGAAACTCAAGCAATCAATGAAATAACCATCAGTATTTGCGATGATTCTGAAACCATTAGCAAAATAAAAGTAGAGTTGAATTTATTGAAAAATTATCGAAAAATAAGCGCGGAAGACAAACCTGATCAAAAAACAAAAAAAAAATAAATTGAGTATTTTTTTGTATTAAATAAATATATTTTGATTATATTTTTATTTTTTTGATCTAATTAGTTAATTTGTGTTACTTTTTTCTAAGAAATAACATTAATTAAAATAATTTGTTCTAAATTCAGTATTATTGTTTTTTTTTGCATAATATGGACACAGGTAATAATTATATGCCATAATTAATGGACATGAAATTATTAATTTTGAGAATGGTATAAATTTTTCTTGTAATCGGAAGTACAACTAGAGAAGACATAATAAATGTATTGTTAGGGAAGAAGTGAAAAACTGCATGCAACGATATCATTTTTTCACTAACCGAGTAGTTAATGTCTGGAATAGTTTACCTCATCACATCATTAATTCTATATCAATAAACAACTTCAAAAATAATCTGGAAAAATGGCTCAGGAAACAGCCGAATTTACTGCCATAGCTTCAAGGAAGCTTTACCCTAAGAGTTGAAAAAAATAAAAGCAATTTTAGAATTTACTTCCAAAAAAAATGTATTGTGAATCAAAGATTTTTGTCAATTTTGAAATTTTTTTTCAATTGATAGTAAATTCAGATAAAGCTACAAATTGATTAGAAACTAAAAATTAAATAATAATCTTTTTAATTTTTCAATGCTCTAAAGTCCTGTCATATATAAGCGATTATTTCTATTTTATTCACTTATTTTTATTTAACGCGTTTGATCTCTTCCGACTAAAGTTCTGCATTTATAGCACGATCTTCTAAAAACATCTAAAATTGTATTACCCCTTTGAAATTGTTAACTTGGCTGATCAAATTAAAGGGACAAGATGTCGTCGATTCTAATATGTAAAGGTCATTTGATAATTGACGAGTACTAAGCTAGGGATTGCTCTAAACAGCCATACGCAGAGCATCCTGATTTAAAATGACTGGTTGACCTGACCCTTCCTTCCTTTGAAGACTCATATTACCATTATTAAAATTTTCAAACTAATCTTGTTCCCTTCTTACTTTTTTGCACATTTTCATTTTCACATCATTATTAGTGCAGTTGGCTGATTGGCATATTTTCCTATAATGACGTAACAGTACCAAAATTATCACTTAAGTTTTTCATTTTGTAAAATTTTTTAGAATTAAATAAACAAAGAGTCAAACATATCATTTTGAAAAGCATTCAATTCTGTTTATTTTAAAAGATAATGTGATTAAAAGTTTAGGAATAAAAAGGATCTTGAAATTAAGAACATTTGAAATTTTAAAAAACGTAAACTATTATGACTCAATATTTTAGTTTATATCACTGAACCGAATAAATTAACTAAAAAATTAATTTTTAGTTTTCTCTTCACTTCAAAAATTAAAAACTGAATTTTATTTAGATAGAGAAATTGATGATAAAAATAATTCTATGATAAAATTCTAATGATCATGTTCAAATTTTAATATTAAATAAAGGATTTTATATATTTTTAAATGATAAAATTTCATGAAACGTAATTTTTTTATTTAAGAAAAAATTATTTTACTATTACCAATCTTAATTTAAAAAAAGTGAACAAATAAACTTTTAAATTTTTAAATTTAAATAAATCCATTTTTTATAAATTTTTGAATCGAAAATTATTTAAAATCTTTTATTTAATAATTCATTTAGAAACGATCATTAAAATTTATTCAAAATTTGATTCAACGATCTATTAATCTAGTCAAGTGCTAGTGCACTCTAACATTGTTTATGGCATCAAAATTAGCTATTACTTTAATTAAAATTAGCCTTTAATTTCCTTCAGTTAGTCTTCATTTTATCAAGATTTTAAGTGAAAAAACTTATTATTAACAATAATCGCCATCTTTGACCGAACAAAAAATTATATGCTTTAAAATTGTTTTGTTTATCTTAAAGAGGACTATCAGATAATTAATGAAGTTTTTTGTTTCTTTAAGCTTGTTTTTAAATTTTAAATTTTACATATTTGAATTTTCGATTATTTTCTATTTAGATACTTTATAAAATTAAATTTGAGAAATATATTTTCACATAATTTTTTTTTTATAAATAAGACAAATTTTAAGTCATTTATTTATTCAACACAAAGAAACAAAAATGGATTATAAGATAAATCAATTTTTAATTGGATCTATAAAAAAGCCTGATTTTTAGTCAGGATTTAAAATTAGAAATGATATCCGAAGAGTTTTTTCAAGATGACCAACAGTCCAAAGAAAAAACCGCGCATTTATACAGCATCAGAAATTCGCCCAATGTATATATTTATCAATACTTTGATGATTTAACACTACAAATAGATATATATGCAGAAAAGTTAATTGGACAAAAGAGTCCTTGTCAATCAGAAGATGTTAAAGCTATTAATCAAGCTAGACAACTAATGCTTGAACAGCTATCTGTTTTATGTACTAAATTAGCTAAAGAATCCAACAGTGTTCAATTAGAAAAAATAATCGATACGTCAAAAATCGACGATCAAATTCTTTTGACTAAAAAAATACTATTTTCTAACAAGTGGATATTTTTTCATCCAAACAAAAATTTGAAACCAAATCAAAATGATTTTGGTAGACTTGTAATCATAGAGCATGTGTTGAATGATAATCTTACTAAAAATTTTTGGTAAATTAAAATTTAATTTATAAATTTTTGTCTTATAATGTATTCTTATTTAGCAAAGTCGGCAATCTAAATATCAATTCTGCCAATTTAGTAAGTAAATTTAAGTAACAAAAAAAAAGATCTATTTAATATTTTTTAATAGAAAAGATTTATTTTGAGTAAAAATGGAAATAATTTGTGTTCAGATTACCTTAAATTGTATACAATTTCAAAACTAATATCAGAAAATCTTAAAGATTCCAAGAAGCTAATAATTCAAATAGAAGAGTCTGAAATTTTCAATATTGAAGAACTTAATTTTGAAAGATATGAATTGGTATCAGTAGAACAGTTGGTAAAGCCAAATGAAAAGTGGACCAGCTTACGTGATATCGATTTGAACCATAATAAAATAAAAAACATATCAATCAACTCTTTCTCTTATTTGAATAGTTTAAAATGTCTCAATTTGTCATTCAATAAACTTGAAGTAATCGGATCAAATTGGTTCAAGGATTTGTCAAATTTGGAACATTTAGACTTGTCCAATAATCGAATAACAAGCCTAGATGAGCAGAGCTTTGTCGGACTTAAGTGTTTAAAACATTTGGATCTTTCAGGAAACAGTCTATCGAGCATTCCTATTAACATTTTTCAAGGACTATCAAATTTAATTGAACTGGACATGTCATGCAACAATTACCAAATAGTTTCAGATTATATGTTTACGGGATTAAATTCTTTAGAAAGACTCTATCTAAATTCGAATGAGATCGATTCTATTGAGCAATATTCATTTATAAATTTGATTAATCTAAAAGAGCTTCATTTAAATATGAACAAACTAATTCGATTAGAAGATTTTTTATTTTCAGATCAAATAAATTCTTTGACAAAGATTGATCTAAGATTCAACGAAATAAAAAGTTTAAGTCCAAAAATTTTTGAAAAATTGATCGCTTTAAAAATAGTTTTATTGTACGGCAATATTGATTTGATACATGAATTAGATCAGAGAGATTTTTTTCGTATTACGGGCACAAATGAGCTCGTAAACTATCTAACTTTCGATGGTAATTATTATGAGAGTGAAGAGGAAATTGACGATGATGAAGATGAGTATGATGATGATGATGATGAAGAAATGGAATATAACAGTGATGCAAGTGATTCTGATGATGAAAAAGATAATTATGATAGTGATTTTTAAAATTAGTTATAATTTTAAAAATTTTTAGATAATAAAATGAGCTATTTAATTTTTTTTTATTAATTTTTAAAAATTTACAAATTTTCATAAGATTTAGATAAAGTAAAGATAAAGGGTATCTATTTAAGAAAAATTTATTAAATTTAATTAAATTTACACAATTTTTTTTATAAACCTAAATCTTAAAAGCAAAAAAAATTTCAAATTATAATTTTTTTTAATTATAATTATAAAACAATTTACGAGGAGTTTCCTAGTCTGAAAAAAATCAAAAATATCCTTCCGTCTGCTAATTTGCCCGGTTTTAATCAAAATAAATTATTGAAACGCTACTTAGCTCATCTTCATCAAATTTTGAGGATATTTTTACATCAGACTTGAAAAAACTCGGCTCGTGAGTGTAAATAATATGTTAAATTTGGTAATTGTAGTCATTGGCCATTATTAAATTAATTGAGAAAGATGATATAGTGAAAATATCGAAAAAGGTGCATCTAAAGTTAACTTGTTACTGTTACTCATTTAAATAGGCTTTTATGTGAAATTTTATTACATGAAGGAAAAACGATTTAAAAAAAATATTTTATGATCTTAGTCAAAAAAAAAATTTGGACAACACAAAATTCTAATTACTAATAAAAAAAATATCAATTATTTTCCATTCACACAAAAATATTCTGATAAACAGAGTTTGGTGTTAAATTGATTATTTTTTATTATTAAGATAAATAATTGTGGGGAATGCCCCTGGGTTTGTCTGAATAGCTTTCGCTTTCGTTTAAACCCTCAAATTTGAAAATTTTGAATTTTTACAAAAGGAAAAAGGAGTAAAAGAGAGTAATAGATACAATTTACCTAAATGTATTAATAGAATACTGGTGTTAAATTGATCGTTATTTGGAAAACAGTTTTTTTTTTAATTGTGGTGAATCAATAAAGTAAAAAAAAAATATTGTTTAATTTTTATTAATAAATAAAAAAATCATTACATATAATAAAATAAATATAATTTAATAGATTCTAATAGCATAAATTTATATGAGCATAAAGGTTGAATATTTAAATTCGTCGTTAAAAAAAAAATTATTTTATTTAATTTTGAAATTATTTTTTAATAATTTTTGACCTATGAGGTCTATGCAAGTTTTTTTGTCTATAATAATAAATAATAATAATAATGCTAATTCAGCTCTATCTCTCTCAAACTAAAGACGCCAAAAAACCCAAAATACCATTACATGAGACTCGACTTAAAAACCTTCTTTTTTTCTTATTCATTTAATCATTGAATTCAATTAAAAAAATTACATATATATAAAGTAATTCACAGACAAAGTACTGTACCTCTGTGTCATAATGTCATCAATTGTGTCATTAATATTTATTCAAAATTACTTAATACTAAATTAGACCAAAGCTCTTTTGAAACATATCGGTCATTTCGTAATTGATTGATTTTTATATGATGAATATTGGAGGAGAAAAACAAAACAAAAATTAATATTTTTTAAAAGCCTAAAATATATTTTATATTATGTAATAAACTCAGCTCGGAGCTGAGTTTATTACATAATATAAATGTAAAACTCTAATATCTGAGCTTGAGAAATTTTTAAAAGCAATATCCGGTCTTTAATCTAAAATAATTCAAATGCGCAATATTGTGAGCAGTAAATAAAAAAAAATTTGCTTATTTTTGTAATAATGGACCTTTAAAAAACTAAGTTGTGAATATTCTTTATATTTTAACAAATGCTCCTTTTCTCTCAAAAATTTATTTATCTTAAAAGTGTCTCTCTGAACGCATCAAGAATCAATTTTGAAAACTTGTTTTGAAAACATTTATTCTTTAATCTAAAAATCAGTTTTCAAGATTGTTTCTTCATAAAATACAATGATCAGAATTAAGTCTAAAAATCAGATTAAATCAGACTTTCTCTCAAGACAAAGTCTGGCTTGGCTTTAAAAATATGAAAGATGACTTTGACTTTTGACCAACTCTGGATATGAACTATATTAATTTGCTTAATAACAAATGGAATGTTAATTAATTAAATATTCGTTAAATTAAGAAAAATTAAACATAAATTAAAGATTTATTTTTTCAAAAATGATTTTTAATCATCAATCACGTCTAGGTCGATTTTTTGGATTTAAGTCTCTAATAATCTTTTTTACAGTTTCTGGTATATCATAAGTTATCAATTCTTTGGCTATCTCAAAACCTTTTCTAATATCATCTTTAGTAACTTGTTTCAGTTTTTCATGACCACCTTCTCTTTCAAATTCTAATTTTTTCTGCTTAACTAAAAAAAAAAAAAATTAAAAGAATTCATAAGTTTTTCTATTGATACTGGTATCTGTGATCCGAATAATAGAATAAGCAGTTATTCGCGCAGTTTCTCTAATTGGCTTGGAGTTGGCTATCTTAAAAAATTACTCATTAAAAATATTCTCTTGTCATTAAATTTATTATTACTCTATTTATTATTCGGTCACTTTGAGAAAAACCGATTAAATAGCTTAAAAAAACATTTAAAAATTTATCCTTGCTAATTATAAGTAAAATTAACTTTCTAATCCGACTCCAAATCATAGGGTAAAATAATTTTTTTTAAATTAAAAACTATGTATTTCATGTTGAGATTTATTTTAAATTCTGAATAATTTTAGAAAGCATGATATTCTTTCAACATTGTTATGCAATTTGAATATTTATTTGAAATATTTCAACTCTTAATATTGAATTTTTTATAATTTATTATTTTGTTTTGTATGCTAATTATATAATTTTAGTTAAGACAAAAATTTTAAAAAATAAATTAAAAGCTCTACTATCACATTGATTTTTTAACAATGTTCGGCCGTTTTCTTCATCGGTATTATTTAATTATTATTTTTTTTTGGTTAAATCTATTAAAAATTCTTTAAAAAAATAAAAAAATTTTATCTAGAATATTTGGAAATATTGTTCACAACGAACAAGTTGTTGATAAAGTGATTTTAATTTTTCTTTTTTTAATCAGTTTATTTAAATAAAAAATTTCAGCTAGCCGAATCCAAGGCAATAAAGCGAGCCGCTCAAGTTACCGCATACTACATGGTCAAGGCTTCAGATGTTGGTACGATTTTAAATGTGCTTTTTTTGATATTCAAATAAATATTTTTAAATTAAAAAGCCCAGAAAAAAATGATTGAATATGAAAAATCATCGGACGGCTTTAGAAAAATTAAAGAGGCTCTTAAAACAATTCAAGAAGAATCAAACAAAAGACGCGTTAACTAAATTTGTTTTTCAATAATTTTTAGTTTTTATTAGTCAAAATTATATTTCATTTTATAAATTGTAAATTAAAATAAATTGTCTCATTTGATAATTAGGAGAAATTTTTATTATTAAACAAATGAGATAAATTAAATATTATTTGCTTGGGTAAAAATTATTTATTTTTTCAACAAATTTAATTTATAAAATTTTTTAAAATTAATAGTCCTGAAGGTTAATTTTTCTGTCAAAAAGCTCATCTAGTTTTCTATAATTAAGAGTTGCGTACTTTGTTTTAAAGGGATATTCGCTGTAGTAATTTCTTTTGGGTAAACGTTGAGCTGTGTAATGAATTGATGACCGCTTAGATCCCATTCTCTTGAACGGTGTCGAATAAGATGTCTCATTTGAATAAATTGATCTATTAGATGAATTTTCAAAACTCAAATTCGTTTGACTTGAAAAAGTGGATGATTTGCTTTTATTAGTAACAGATTGGATCGACTGATTTTTGCCAGCTTCTTCTTTTTTCTTCTTGTTTTCTGTTTCATCAATCAAATTTGTGTCCTGATATATTCCGTAAATATCCTCTTCATCATTGCTATCCTTAATATCTCTCTCATCAAATATATGAATTTTAGAGAATTGTCTTAGACCATAATAGCTGAGAGGTCTTAGATCATTTCTTAAAATTTGATCTTTGTAGACTAAAATTTGATCTTTGGTGTAAATGCCAAATTTTTTCTCAACTATTCTCTTTAAGGTAATTACTCTATCATTTGCCGAAATGCTTATTTTCTGAAATGTTTTACATTTTCCGAATTCATCGTCCAAAACTTGATCGTTTCTGTCCACCTCTTTCTCTTGGGCTTCTTCAACAGCTGACGAATGACACAAAAGCGTCACCTTCAATCGAGATAACTCATCATCTTGACGATAATAGATTTCAGACCTTAAAATAAGAAGAAATAATCTAAAACTTTTTCGAAACTTTCACACAAAACCTTTTTGCATATTCAGGCAGCTTTTGACGAATAGAAGCTCTATGATATCTGCCCAGATATTTTTTTGAGTTTAATTTTGATTCTTGAAAGTTAAGATAATGTTAGATAGTAATTAAAATTTTAAATAAAAAGATTAATATAACCTATTATGTAGTCATGATCGGAGTTAGATATACAATCTGAACAAAGCATGTATGAGCAATCAGAACATACTTTCAAATGAGCATATTTTTGGCATCCGAAGCATTTGGCTTTGGAATCTAAATTTTTCTCTTTTTCTCGCTCTGCAGCGGCAACCGATTCCAACTCAATCAGTTTTTTCATTGTATAATTGGCGGTCAAGCTTTCCACTCCGTTTGGCAAAATATGTCGTTCACGGCAAATCGGACAGTCAATTGCTTTATTTAGACTATTATTCTGTAAAGAAATGATGCACTTTTTACAAAATGTGTGCTGACATGGAAGTACATGAGGGTTTTCATATAAATTATAACAAATTGGACACTCAAGGAGATCTTGTATGAGAGAAAGTTTAGTAGCTAAAGATGGTCTTCTTGAATTGGAATCTTTAATAATACGTTTGTCGACAATAGGTGATAGTTGTTTATAAGAATTCTGGCCACAATTATCCAGTGATGACTGATATGATCGGTTAGTAGATGAATTTTCAGCATTAGCTCTGGGAGGCTTTGGTGGAAGACAGTTATAATTATAGATCATGCTTGGTCTATTTCGAATTGTATGAAATGGATCAAATTGACTCATAAATTGTGTATTGAAGGCATCATCAATTGGAATATTGGATGGAAATCTCTCAGAGCCATCATTATGATTTTGATTTTGATAAAGCGCTGAGTGTTTAGTGCCCATTTTAAAATATTTTTTAAAAAATTTAGAATTTTTGTATTAGATAAAAACAGCACAACTTTTTTAGTATTCCAAATTTTATTTTTAGGAAAATATTTTGAATTTTTATCTCCTTAAATTCTCCGAGCTTTTTAACATTAAAAAAAGTATTGAGAGAAAAATTCTTAAGGTTCTATTTTACCTAAAATAAAATTCACTTGAGTTGATTAGTTACCATTTTGGGTATTACTATGCAGATAAAAAAGTCAAAATAAAAGCATCAATTGAAAGTTTTTTTAAAACTAAAAAGATAGTCAAACTAAATCTAGTTCAAGCATTTTATAGTATGAGTTCCT
>PJRA01000403.1:135244-194789 GCA_016987375.1 Brachionus koreanus
TAGGGAACCTATACGGATCATTAATAGGAAATTAATAGGATTATTTTTCTTCTTTTTTAAATTCTTATAAAAAAATCATTTCATTCAACATTAAAAAAATACAAGTTATTCAAAATTCAACAGTTCGATTTCTTTATTCCTGAACGATCAAATAATTTAACATTTCTAACCTCTGGCTAGTAAGTCAATACGTGTTTTAATTGTTTTTGTTTTTAAATTTAAATTTAAGATGTGTTGAAAAAAAGATCTCTAAATTTATCTTATAATTTAACAAAAAATAGATGGTCTAAGCAGAAAATTTTAATTTAATAATTGCTATTCAAGAATTATTGAAAGAGAGATTAAGAGAGATATAGAGTTTAAAATTTAAAAAAATAAATAAATTAATTTTAGGTTAGCCAAAATCGATTATTTTGGTAGACCAAAAATTTAACTTAAATTCAATTATGAGTTTTAAACGTTTTATTGAAAAGAAGAATAATTATTGATTTGAGAAGAGAAATAAATCTAATTGTTCAATAGTTATTATAAAGGAATGGAGAAAATTTCTAAATTATGTAATTTTTTAAATTTTTATTTTAAAATTAAAAAATCCTCAATAAAGATGATATCTGTTCTTGATCCTAAACCATTTATCAAAAATTGAAATATTTATGAAATATTTATTTTTGAGAATAATTGACACTCTCAATTTTTTCTTTTTTGAAAATCAACACTATCTAAAGATGATAACAAATTGTCTGGAAAATTTGAATGTTCTTTTCAAATAACTAATCCAGATTAAAATTAATTGAAATAGATGACGAAAGAAAATATTATAAAGTATATCATTTTATTAAATGACTTATAATTAAGTAAAAAAGTAAATAAAAAATTATTATTTTGAAATTTATTGTTAAGAATATATAAAAAAACCATTACACGAATATGACATTCAATTCTAAAAAATTTAAAAAAAATAAAAAAAAAGTCTCAACATTTTCTATAGTTTCAGAATCTTTATTATGAAGAAGGCGTCAGAAGTAAACCCTAAAAAATACCAATTTTCTTTCCAAAATATTGGTCGATTGTTAAAATAATAAGAAAAATTAAACATCATTGTTTAGATGTGATAATGCGATATCAGTATAATTATTTAATTTTTATCTTTAAAAACATATTTTAACTCAAAGAAACCAATACTTTATTATTTTTTTTAACATTATTTAGTCTCTTAACACGGTTATTTAAATTATTAAATTAGAATATATTAAATTCAAAATTTATATTTACATCGTTTATTTAAAAAAAATAATATTTACTATTAGCCATTAGAGGATTTTTATAAATGGCTAGAATTAAACAATTATTAAGTAAAAATGTTGAAATTTTTTTTAATTAAATGATGTAAATACAAATTTTAAAAATTTATTTGTTCTAATTTAATATTTTTGATGTTTTTCAAACATTTAAAAAAATATTAGAAAAAACCACAAAAATCTACTTTAAAAAATAATTTATGTTTTAAAAAAATAACTAAATTTTTGTATTCCTGATGGTCGAAAGCCAACAATAACAATTTTGTTTAGTGAAAATAAAATGAAATTTTGCAACAAAATCAGAGTTTATCATCTCAGGTCATTAAAAGTTATTTTTTAATAGCAAAACCATATTATTCTATTTAAAAAAATTACATTTTCTATTACATATTTTTATCCTTTTTAAGAAAATATATTAAACTTTTAGGGTGTTTAAAATAAAATTACAAGGGTGTTTTTGGGTGTATTAAAATGTATTTTTTTATTTAAAATTTTAACATGATGATGATTATTTTCTTTACAAAATAAAGATTGTATAATGAAATAAAGGTAGGCAGAAATAAAAGTATTAAAAAAATGACTTTTTTTAAAATAATTTTTGTGATCTACTCCCGGTGTAGTTTTTTTCCAATCTTGACGAGTGTATGTTTTAAAGTATACCCCTGAAAGAAACTACTACAATCTAGACTTGCGAAAATCACTTACTATTGTAGTAAAATTTATACGCATTGTTTTAGCTTTGTCTAAACCAGCTTCAAAATATGAATTTCCAAAACTATCTAAACTGTCTAAACTTTAGTTTAAGTTCATTCAATGTCATGCTACGAGAACCATACTTTTTAACTTTATAATCATGAATTAAATTGTATATTTGGTGGACAAAAGCGACCATAGCCTTATCGTTTAGTTTATCTATAAGATCAGTTGACTTAGTTTCATTTTCGTAAATTCTTATTATCTCATTAATGAATTAATATTCAGTGCCAAAATTAGCTAGCAAATATTATATTTTTACTAGCAGTAAAAGAAAATTTACAAGCACAAAGAAAATAATCTCCTATTAAGACATCTATGGTAGCTAAATGTATTAAATCAGAAAATCACTAAAAACTTGTCAACTATAATAATAAGAGAAGTTGTATTAGTTTAATTTATTTGAATACAAGTGGCATTTATTTGATTACAGTTCTATGTCTGTGATTAATATATATAAAATAATTGTTTGTATCCTTTTTTATTAATTGTTTAGAAGTAAAGGTAAAGATAAATAATTTTTTATTTATTTTATTGTTATTATATTTGTACCAAAAAAAAAAAAGAATTTTCTGATAATTAATACAGTCTAAATGTTTTGTCAGATAGCATCATTTTGTCAGCAAAGCTAAAAAATTTTCAAGTTTAAATTGCAAGAATTTGAAAACTAAAACTTACGCAGTCATTTCACTTTTAGGAAAAACGTTTCTTCTCACATGAGACCATTTAAGATTCTCCCTAATGGGTTCATCTTTGGTCCACCATCCGACTTCGTTGGCACATGTCAAAGGTCTTTTCCAAACTTGATTAGGCTCTAAAAAAGTACATTTATATTTGATTTGTTTTTTACTTTAAATTAATTATGTTTTGACAAAGCGTCAAATTTCAAAAAATTTATACTAGTAAATCCATCAAGTAAGGACTAATATTAAAGAAAATAATAAAGTTTTTTCCCGGCAAATAGTTAATGATGTTAACTAAAAG
Organism: Brachionus koreanus; assembly: GCA_016987375.1. Taxonomy (NCBI): domain Eukaryota; kingdom Metazoa; phylum Rotifera; class Eurotatoria; order Ploima; family Brachionidae; genus Brachionus; species Brachionus koreanus. The sequence goes on from PJRA01000403.1 coordinate 138,280, forward strand.
GCTTCCCGCAGCTTTCGAATTAATTTAAAAAAAATCTAAAAAATTAGGAAATGTACTTAAATGATTTATGTAAATTTATAGAATAATTTATCTCAAATAAACAGACATTTTTTCTAAAAGTTCAAAAATAGAAACAACTATTACCCGTTTTAATTCTAACATGTTTTGTTCTAAGCTCATGAAATTTAATATTAGAGTCCAATTTTCTAATCGGTGGCAAAAACGAATCATCTTTGGTTTTATATTCGTTGATTTGATTTACATAACCAAGCATGGTCAGATTAAAAAAAGACATTTTAGTATTTATTCTGAAAGTATAATTAATTTTTACTTTTCTAAAATTTTTATGTTCAATAGGTAAATCAAAAAATATGTTGTCATGGAGAATTTTAAAAATTTAAAAATTGTTAAGAAACTTAAGTGAAAATAGAAAAAAAAAATCACCTAATATAAATTTTATTAATCAAAACAAAAAAAGTTAAGTTTAAAAGATATTTGCATCTATTTTTTTTTTGTCGTAAATAATCAAATTGAACATTTCATACTAAAAAATTATCGCAAAATTTTATTGAACTTTGTTGAATTTAGGGAAACATAGACCAAATTTGTTCTCAATGCCAGCAAAAGTAACTGTGGCCAATTTAAATCCTCCAATATGCTCTGAATTAAGTGAAGCAATTTCACCATGCTTGATATCTTTAGAGATATCGATTTGAGATCCTTCTGGTTTTCGGCCACCAAAATCAATCCAAAACATTCTTTGTAAAAGCTCATAAGACAGAAGAGTGACACCGAATTGGGGGGAAGACCGGAAAACACGAGCTTTAAACTTAAATAATAATTTTTACACAAATAAATACCAAAAAATTACCTCCACTTCCTTTCCAAAATGCTTTACCACCTTCTTCTTTATAAATTTTGACCATAGCATCAATAACACCATTGTATTGAGTCTGGCCTTGTCTTTCCCTGACTTGAATTCTGGTCTTTATTACATCTGCAGGAGTGCATAAGCCAGCTGCCGGGACACCAGCAATTAAACCGGAGTAGAACAAAGACATGACACTATTATGTCCATTTTCGTCTGCAAATGACTTTTTCACATGGCTATAAGTTGGAAAATAAATCATCGAAAATGGTATGTCTCTTAACAAGCATGCTCTAACACCCTTTGAAAAATTTTTTTTTCTTTTCGTTATTCAAAATAATTATTATCTAAAAAGCTACTTTGTAAAGGCCAAAAATTCCAAGCTCTCGCACAATTTTAATTGTTTTTTCGCTTCTTGCCATTGATTGAATTTCACCAGCAACTTGCATTCTAATTTTGACAATCTCCATTGGATTTGTGAAAACAACTTGGCAACCACCGGCCTTTTGAAATTTTTTATCAATCAAATATACTTTTTATATACTTTTAGAATTTACCATTCCACCAGCAATTACTTCACCATATAGTGGCAATTCACCGGTATATTGAACAAACTTGTCTCTTACAAAATCATTTACAGTAAGTTTGATGGCTTTTTCAGGAGCAACGCCAATCAACTGAACAGTTAGCCCTTTGTAAAGTCCCAAAACACCCTCATGTCGTACCACTTTCTTGAAACAGTCCCAACTATTTCTATACATGACTTCGCCAACATAAGACTTAGAACGCTGATTTTGCATTCTAGTTTTGACCAAATCAATCGGATAAACAGCAAATGCACCAATAGCACCTGCGATTGAACCTAGCAAAAATCGATATCCACTCTCTAGAAATTGTAATCCTATGTTTCTGTTCTGAAATATTTGGGTTTCTTCAGCTAGTTTGGCCGTAACACGATACGGCATTCTTTTTTCTTCCAAGGGTGCAATTTTTTCCAAGTCTTTAAACGTAATTTTTCTTTTAACAGTTTTAATTTAATTTTTTTGTCAGTTAATTAAAATTAATTTGTTTCTTACTCGTCATCTCTCAGATTTTTTATCAAAGAAAAAAGAATATTTATTTCGTATGGAGTTACTTGAGAAAACTGCTGAGCCTCTTTGAGAAACTGGCCTTAAATAATCTTTGAATTAACAAAAAAACATTCGAATAAACAGCTCTATTAATATATTACCTTTCGAGACCTCTTTGTTAGGGTTTTCATCCGAAATTGTCATGTAAATTTTTTTAATTAGTTCCATGTTATTGAGCAAGTAGATAAAGGCCACAAAATGAGGGTATGTAATTACACTTTGATCTGTACTTTTTGTTATAAGCTTAAAGATAAAAATATAAAATTATTTAAATTAAAATAAAGATTATAATATAACTGTATCGATGTTCTCGCGGACATAAGGCGACAATAAGTTAGCTTTCATTTGCAATAGAATAGTCTTGAAGTTGGACGGGAGTATATAGCCTTTTTTTTGGATATCAAATTTTTTAAATGCTTGCATTGCATGCTCTTCATGAAAATCCTTGAATTAATTTATTTTTTCTATTTAAAACAATTTTAATTAAACAAATCGGATACAAACATGAATAATTTGAGAAAATTCTTGATAATTGATTTGTCTTTGTTTGTCTTTTCCAAACAGATTGTTGACAAAGTCGCTTTCAAAGTCAAATGGGATTAATTGGTTCAATATTGTGTGACTGAGTATCTCCTTAAAGTCGTCTGTCATAAACGAAAAATACACATTTCAAATCTAATAGAAATAATTTAGTAGGCTCTTACCGAACGATACTAGGCCTGTGCCGCGTGTGTCAAACAATTGAAACGCTGTTTTGAACAAAACGTCTGGTGAACACAGCAGTTCCTCGAAAATTTTAAATTCATCATAAGTAATGTAGCTTAAATTTTTTTTAATTTTTTTTAAAACTTTTAAAATTAATTAAAATACCCGTCTTTGTTAACATCTACTAGATTGGCCAATATTTTTAGGGTTTTTTCATTGGCATCTTTTTCGGATAAAAGACCAAGATACTTTTGAATAAAATCTTCGGATTTTATGGCTTTTTGGTTTAATATTTTATGGGTAGCGTACTTTTTTTATTATTAAAATTAAAAAACTAAGTTTATTAAGTAAGTCTCACCTTGTCAAAAATGGCTCTTAATGACTCGTCATCAGCTCGTTCAACTAGCAACTCCTGAACCTTTTAAAGTCAATTTGATCAAGAAAATTTGAAATTTTAGGAAGAATTATTACTTTAGGCCTGCTAATAGGTATCGGTTCTAAGTGAATTTTCTTAACTGTCTTTAAATTATCGTTCGACATTTTTTAGTTTTAATTTCCTGGTTAAAAATGAAGTCTAAAATTAGCATTAAACTTAAAGTTAAATTTTTTTTCACAAAATATTTAATTCATCATTTCAAGATTATCATTAAATTAAACCAAATTTTAAATACAAGATTTTTTGGAAATAAGTATATGTAAAAGCCTGAAATTGTAAACTATAAGTAAATAGAAAAAAAAAGTATTATAAATTTTATAAGAAATTTTATTTAACAACAATGCGTTTACATTCTTTGAGTGCGTGTTCAAATATGAAAATTAAATAAAAAAAATAAAACTTTTCTAAATGTCTTTAAGAGTAATTTGGTCTATTTTTGTTCTCAGCAAATTGGACTGAATTAACTTGAAAAAGCGAACCTGTCCAAGTTTACGAAAGCTTCCAAATTTGAAAATTCTAATAATTAAGAAATTTTAAAAAATTTCCTAATCAGCAAAATTGGCTTGAATTTAGGATTTTGTTTTACCAATACTAGAGTAATAAAGATGCTATATTTTTATTCAAATTGTTGAAGAATTTAGTTAATGCTTTACCCGAATATCTTACCGACAAATGTGCAGCCTCATTATAAAGAATTTTTCATTTGCATAAAATTCTATTATAATATGATGATTTCTCAAAGCGTGGTAAAAAAAAATATAAGAAAAAAAACTAATTGATCCAAAATTTTGTTGAATGCGTTTTATTTAAATAAATGGCTAAGCTTTCTCAATTTTGTCTATAATCATAATTTTATCCCAACTGAAAAAAATTGATTAACTTGTTATTTTTTTTAAATTAAAATTTTAAAAAACGCCGCGTTTGGCAAAAAAATGATAAGAATTTTTGCTTTTTCATTTTTTTTATAATGATAAAAATTTAATTTTTTATTTGTGTAAAAAGTAGCTACCTTTATTTACCCGAAAGTGATTTAATAATAATACCTGATTTTATCAATTTGTTAAAAAATCATAGACAAAAACAATTATTTTTATATAAATATATAATCTATTTTAAAAGAAAAAATAATAGTTCTAAATTTTTTTTAAAAATTAATACAAAATTTAGCTAATTTATGATTTATATCAGGGCATGACATTAAAATCTTTTTGAATTTTTTTTAATTTTATTTAATTTAGATAATTTTTAAATAAAAATTTGAATCACATTAAAATTTATTTTTTCTTTTAAAAAATTTGATTTTCTTCAGTTTAATTTAATTGAATTTTTGATTAAATTGGTCATAATTAAGGAAATTTTAATTTTTGCATCTTTTCAGTTTTAGAAAAAATAACATATCAAAAACACCTAATAACAATCATGATAAATTTGAGATTTTCAAAGTTTAATTTTATTTTTTACTTGAATATAATTCTTTAACTAACTAGTTCAAGAAATTAAAAAACAAAGTTCGAATCTGATTATTTTAGATTGAAAATAGAGCCCGTTTTATTTTGTCATTAGATTTAACTATATTTTCATCAACAAATATCAAGTTTAACCCAAACATTTAAACTCAAAAATCATTGTAAGTTAGAGCAAAAGTCGCAAATATTATCAATGAAAGTTTCAAATAATAATCCTATTCAAATAATGAAAATAAAAATAAAATTAAAAGAAAATAAACTCATTCAAATATTTATTTGAAAATTAATTTTTTATACAAAATCATATTGTATAAAACCCGGCTTTTGGATTTAAATTTTGGCATCGTTTTGCAACGGCTTGATTAGTTTGTTCTCCACCATTTATTTTAGGATAATAACATTTAGACTAAATAACATTAAATATTGAAATATAGTGCTTTTTAATAAATAAAATATAAATATATTTACCAATTTGTTGACTCACAGGAAAATGATCTTTCAATTTATATCTTCTTTGAATTGTTATGTTAATCATTGTTCCAATAAATGCTTTTAATAATGATTTTGTTAATTTTATTCTTGAGGGATTATTAAGCAAAAATTTTAAAAAATTAGTTTTTTACTAATTTTGCATATTTATTAATATTTAAAAATTTCGATCATTTTTAACTTAAATGAAATTACTTGTTGAAATCGGCTTAGATTTTTACATCACACTATTTTTCTGGCTTAAATGAATATTGTAATGTTTACCCGTCAATCCGATTTCCGGCTTAGAGGCATTAGAACAGCTATTTATGCTTCATTCTAACTAAAACACTCAGAGTTTAGTTACTTAACTAATCCATCGACAGAGATGTTGATTTATCACAAATATATATTTAATTAAATAAAAATATTTAAATAATTAAAAATATATCACAAATATATTTTTTTGAATGTTTTGGTGCTGGTTTTCAGGTTTGATTTAGAAAAAATTTGAAAACAATTTTTCAAGTAATGAAAATAATTATATTTGATTAATTTTAGATTTATGGTGCAATTTATGGATTCTATTACAAGAAAAAATTTAAACAAACTTTAAGAAAGTGAAATTTAATTTAATTCATTTATTTATTTTCGAAAAATGAGAAAATTTTCAATTTCGTCAAGTCAACCTTACCAAATCCATTATTTAAAAAAATGTTTCTTTTTATTTACCCATACATTTTACTTTAGATGCTTAATTAGAGAGAAAAAGGCTTTGTTTCCATGCCGTCATAAGGCCTGAAATTTATCGAAATTTTAAAAGGTTTTAACAAGAATATTTTTAAACTCATAAATAAAGGGTTTAAATTCCTCTTAAAAAGAATAAAGTCATATGGATTAAAAATTGAACAAAAATCAGACTTTGATATTATTATTAAAATTTAAATTCAAAATAGAATCAATTAAGGGATAAGCTTTAAAAAATATAATAAAGCTTCGAAATCCATACCATTTAGTTTTTAAGTTATAGATTTCTTAAAAAGGAAATTAAAGCTAATACCTCTTTAGTTTTCAGATTTATTGAAAAATTATTATTCAAAGCAAACTTATATTTTTCAATAAGTATTAATTTAACCAAAATATAGGATTGTTGATTAGTTTATTTTTGGTATCCTTCGAAACCACGATTATCTAAATATTGATAACGATTTAAATAATTAGATAATTAAATTTTAATTAAAAACAATAAGTTTTTTAAACTCATATATGAACGAACCGAACTGGATTGCATATTTAATTAAGACTTAAATTTTTTTTTCGCAGAAAGATAGCGAAACTACACTACTACTACTTTCTAGGTCTCCTGCTGTAGCCTATTATTATTATTAGCTCAAGTTTTAATTAATCTTAAAAAAACTGAATATATTTGAATTCTATGGAATTATATAGTATTATTTTTAAGCTCTTTTTTACGCATTTTAAACATTTGATTGTGTTCATATCAATAAAAGGTTAGTGAGAATTCGAAAATCTGGCAATATTCAAATATAGTTGTTTATTTTAATACTAAATCTCTTTTTTAATTTATCTTTCTTGATAAATCAATTGAATTTTTTTTTTAGTAAAATGATTATTATATCTTGCTATTCAATTTTTTAAAGTTGACCTGTTTCTTCTTAAATTTATTTATTTATTTAAACAATTATCTTCTAAGAATTTAATTAACAAATTATATTTTTATATAATTTATAGTTTTATTATTTACATTCTAAAATTATTTCTTCGTTGTCCTAGAAACTCTGCCTTTAAAAAATATTCAAAAAGTTCTGAGTATTTTTAATTGTTTATTGTCGTAATTTTGTTTAATGCTGCTAATAAAAAAGTTATAACTTTATTAAAATAATTGTTTTTTATTAGTCTATGAAAAGAAAACTTCAAATTAATTTTAAATGTTTTGAAGCTTATTTACAATACAAAATGAAATGTATACTTTTCTCAAAATAAAATATAAAAGAGATTTTTGGAATTGTTTGCCAGCAATTAAATTTTAAATATCGATTTTAATTTACAAAAAAAAATTTGACTTATATTTATACTTTTAAAAAATAAATTAGTTGGGCCAATTTTTTTTAACATGTATGCTAATTAATTTGCGAGGTAAATTAAAAAAATATTGGTAAAAATTGTTTGTGTTAAAAATAATTGTTTCATGATAAAACAAAGCCTATTTTATTCTGCTACAAAAAATAGAAAATTTGCCTGTGGAAAAAATCAGGAAAAATATACGATAAATTAAACCGGAAAATTAAATAATAAATTGAATATTATAAAAATTGTTATATAATTTATTTAATTATTTAAAGTAAAATGACAAATTTGCCTAAAAACTAATTTAATATATTTTAAATAAATAAGTAGTTGTAATTAGAAAAAAAAAGTTTATGTAGACTAGAAATTTTGCTAATAAAAAAATTTAAGTCCGTGCTAATTTAGAAAATCTCGCAAATTTAGAATGACAAATTGCCTCTCAACTAAAAATTCAAATTTGTCTAAGCTTATTCAACTTGTCACTATTTGAAATTTCCAAGTTTAAAAACTTAGTACAAGAGTCAATTAAAATGTTATAATTAGAATTTTTTCTCATTCATTAATACTGTCTATTTTTTAAGTGCATGACAACAAGCATTTTTGTTTCCATTCAATAAATATAAATTTCCGAAAATTATCAAAGAAGCACAAACATATTAAAATGTCTCTTAGATTGAGCAATTATTTTATTGATAATATATAAGTCTGAAATATTTTATTCAATTAAATTTTTCAACAGACAAGAATTTTTTAAAGCTCAAATAAAAGGTTTTCTTGAGAAAAATAAAGCGCAAATAAAACGCGATCAGATTGCTGACATTAACGATTGTTTTAATTTTCAAAGACTTTTGGATTATGTGAAAAAATTTAAATTGGATAATCTTTGAGTTAAGGTTTTTTTTTCTATCATGTAAACAAAAATCGATCAAATTCTTAAATATTTTAGGTTCTTTTTTTTTTTTTAAATAGAAATAACACATTTCTCAAAATAAATGCTTATAGAATAAATAAAAGTAAAAAAGCTTTCTACTTTTACCAAAAATTTAGAACAATTGTCATTTTAAGCCAAATTTTCTATTCGAAAAACTTGAATATTTGGATTTAATAGAATTTTTATCTTAAATAATTTTAAACAATTGTATCTTGCACTATTCACGACTTGATCTGTTACGATTTTTGATAAAAATGTCTGCTTGATATCAAAATTAATTAATTCGAATACAAATATGTTGTTTAAAGCATTAAAAAAAAACTTATTTAAAATAAACCTCTTTCTATTCAAAACCTAGAATCCGAGAAAATTTTTTTAAAGACAAGTGCATTTGAAGTTTTAGACTAGCTGTTCAGTTAGTTTTAAAAGTTTAAAATTAAACAAGATAAATTTAAAATAGATTTTTAAACGCATACCAGGGAAAAGATTGCTATCAATCTTTAATATCTATCAAACAAAAGTTTAACGGATATTAAATTATATTAGGTAATCAAATTTAGCTCGTTGCCGAGCTCAATTGATCTAAAAATTGATAAAAATATTTTTTTTTGTGATGATAAAAAAAACTGCTTCAGCTTTTTTTTTTTGATTAATTGGAAAAAACAATGGCATATTTTTCCGGAAGAGTTAGACTACCAATTATTTAAAATTTGACGTAAATAACTAAATTAAGAGAATTTTTTATCTAATAATAGAAAAATTAATTGATTATCTGTTTATTAAAATATTTCAAGCGAAAATGATTTATTACTTTAGTTAATCAAGTTTAGATATTATTTATTTATGAATTTCGAGAGAAAAATAAAATAACTATTCGTAACATTTAAAATTTTTGTTTATACCCAGTGTTTATTAGCCTAATTAGAGTTCTGTTCTAATTCTTAATTTTATCAAAAGATTCTTCTTTGTAAAAATTAAAATCAAATAGTTTATTATCAGGCTATTTATGATCTGTTTTAAGTTAACTTAATTTTATGAAATTTAGACAAAAATTTATTTTATATTTAACTAGCCAAAATCAAAATCATACTTGTGCTTAAGTCATAAAGTAAAATCCAAAGTAAAATCAGAGACTTAAATAAAAAATTTTTTTTTGAATTTTGAAACAGGTTTTAATAAGCTGGTAGAAGTAGTGGTTGTAAAAAGATACTGAAGCTATCACAGTAAATGTTTCCTCAGCCATTTTTCCAAGTTATTTTAGAAATTATGTATACAATACAGAATTAACAATGTGCTGAGAATAAAATAAACCACTCGGTTAGCTAAGAAATTATATTGTTACATGCAATTTTTCACTTCTTCTTTCTCAATGCATTTGTAATGCCTTCTCAAATTGTACGGCTGATAACGAGAAAAATTTAAATAATTTTCAAAGTTAATAATTTTATACCCATTAATTTCACCTCTCATGCGTCTAATTTTGGAGCAGTTAAGTTAAATATCTTAAGTCGAAACGAGTAATCTTATTTCTAAGTGAAGGAATGATCTTTGACGGTCTTCTTTGCATCTTGTCGATTTCAGAAGTGTCTTTCTCAAGAAATGAACACCATGAACTTATAGAGGTTTTACCACTGCTGTGTAAAGCGTTCTTAACGAATCGATGTTCAATTTTTTGAAACTCTTAGCTATCAAACCCAAAATACGATTTCCACATATTTTATTTGGTTTGTCCAAATAATAGATCTACCGATCTCAGCAATATAAATCGGGAAGATTTTTAAAATCAAAGGAAGGATTTTTGAACCAATATTCATTACACTGAATTTTTCGATATTTAAATCCAAAAACTAAGTAAGGGACCAGGTTGAAATAAAGTCTATTTGAAGTGATACATTGTCTTTTTCCCTTTTAATTTTAGATAAAACTTTAACCTCGGAATATATATCTCACATTTATTTGTCAAGCTAGTGGAAAGATCATTTCTAAATATCAAAAATAAAAGAGGTCCAAATATTAAGCCTGAAACTAAACTAGAATGACTCTTTGCTCCCTTTGCAATGAAAATCAACCACTGTCTGTGTGATACCTTATTAAGAACTTTCAAAAAATCAGTGTATATAACGTCAATTGAAGAGTCTGTTCTGAGAGTTGTCGTGAAATCCAATGATTCTAATATATTTGTTAAAGCATGGAACCATGTTGTGCATCAGACAATAGATTGTGCTTTAAAAGGTATCATTTAATCTTTAAATAGATTCTCAAGACAACTTGTTAAATAAACTGGGGGGTAATTAATCGAATTAGGTCTGTTCCATTTCTTTTAAAGGATCACATTGGCCATCTTCAAAATGAAAAGTAATTTTCCTTGAGAATGAGATAAACAAAAAAATATGTAATTGGACTCACAAGAACTAAAGCTGCTTTATTTTTATTAGGACAAAATTTTTAACGAGATCTGGTTTAAAAGTTTTGAGGAGATTGACTTTTTCATAAAATTTTCACTATTCTCAATATGATCAGTATCATTTGAGCAAAGAAAGTTAGAAACTTTATTAAAATTTGGAAATGGTCTGGATTCATCATTCTTTGTAAAGATTGATTAAAAAAAATAACTTAATAAGTATTAATTAATATGACTAAAATTAATCTAAAAAAGTTATAATTATTTTTTAATGCTTTTGAGTTGTGAAAAATATTCTTTAATACTTTTAGAGCATTTTTTAATAAATTTAAATATATTTATAATATATTTTTACAGCTATTTTAATAAATATGAAATGACCGAAATTTTTTAATTTCTATTAAGCCAAATGTTAAATCTTAAATACCGTTTTGATTCTGCTGAAAATGTAACTTAATTCCATCAAGATATTTATGAAAGCTTATTTACAAAATTTAAATATAACATAGTTAATTGTTTTATTTTCGAAAAAAATACTAAAGTCTATTAAAATGCTGGTATCTATTTTAACTATTTGTGAGAGAAAAGAGATTAGATAATTAAAATTATAATAATTTAAAGTCATTGAAATAATCAATCTATTTTAACACAGCTAATATTCGAGACGCATTTTCAGTTAGATTTTAATCAAAAAATTTGTATATGTTTGTTTTAATCTAAACAAAAATTAATCAAATCCAGACTAATGATTCAAGTAAATTTAAGTAATATGAGAATTGAATTTAAAATCTAGGGATGTTATAAAATTTTTTATGAAAAATTTTAAATATTTTTTTTACTTATATACCTTGGCAAATAGTTTCTTTCTTTAACTAATCAAAATTTAATAATTATGTGTTTATGATTTTAGATTTTATTAGTTTTATTATTAGAACATTAAAATTTAATTGTTTTTAATTTACTAATGTAAAATGTTCAGCATTTTTCTTTATTGAGGAATAGTTAAGTACATAATTGAAAGAAAAATTCTCAACAAGACATGACTTTTCTTTACATTTAAAACAATTTATTGAAAAAAAAAACAAAAATTTTCTTTTTAAGTTGTGTTTTACTTTTGAATCTTATGGAAATAAGTTTTTTTTTAGATTAAATTTCAAAACTTTTTTCTAGAATTAGTAAAATTTTAATAAATTGGTACAATAATTGCTAACAAATTATTTTTAGTTTAGTTTAAATTGCAAATAATTTAAAATTATTCCAAAGATTAATACTTTAAATTTAAAAATTAAAAAAAGATAGTGAATTTTAGATCTTTTATTTACGATTTAAATCAAATCTTGATTGAAAAGATCATTTAAATTTTTTAAATTTTGAATTTATTTAATGAATTATAGCTAAAATGCATCAAATATTTCATTAGAATCTTTTAATTACTTGAAAGCTTTTCCCTTAAGACTAGGAAATGATTTTAGCGCCTATAGTTAAAAAATTTCCGCATTAATCTTAGTTGTTATAGTTGTCGTTTTTCATCTAAATTGGGAGTAGAAATCATCTAAATTTAGCATGAAATTTCATTCAAACTGTTGAAAATCAAACTTGGCTTAAACAGGATGAAAACAAGTTTGTTTGGAAGACAAGATATTATTGATTTGTTTATATATTTTGAGTTAGACTTATCTAAATTTAGAATATAGATGAATTTATATTCAGCTTGAAACAAATCAAAAATCAAAGTTTTATGTTTAATTTAGTATTCAATAAAGAAAAAAATTGTCAGTTAATTAATAGTTATTTGCGAAAATTTTAACGTCACCAAGCACGATCTCTAAAAAGATAGAATTTTTGTAATTTATATATTTTTAAAGAAAGAATTATGCTTTTTTTGTAAAGATAGAATTTAAGTTAAAAAAAAAACTATTTCCTTTACTCAAATAAAGCCTAGAATGAACAACTAACAAAAACAATGAGAGAAAAAATTTTTGCAATTTCATAACTGTTATTTAATGTACAAAAATTATAGAAATTAATTATTTTTTTTAATTATTTAGTAAATTGATAAAAAAAAATTTAGAAATATCGAAAAATCAATTTAAATTGTTTTTCATTTGTCTAAAGAGGCAAATAAATTGGTTTTATGCTTTCTATTTTATTTTAATTACATGCTACAAATACTTGGTAATCAATTTGATTATTTCGGTAGTGACTACAACAAAAAGAACAATCTTAAACTTAGAGATTTATTTTTGGCAGCATCTGAACCAGTCATATAAATAAAAATTAGAAACAAAGTCGAATAAACTCAGTGAAATAGGGAAATACATTCTGCAATTTGGTCCAGGGTGAAGTCAAATTTTATCAAAATTAGTCGAGAGCACGCACCACATATTATTTTTGAAAAAATTCTTCCTGATGGGAACTTGATTGACTAAATCATTTAATTCATTAGCCTATTTTAAAATTCTTAATTTGATTATTTTTGATGATAACTCAATTTTTCTAGAAAGACACTAGCTTTCTATCGATTCTTTAATCATATTAAACCGTAAATTTGACGAATAAATCAAATTTTTGATTATGTTTATTTTAATGAAAGCTCAAAAATATCATTGTTCTTTGATCTTTTATTACATTAGTGTAAAATAAAATTAAGATTTTAGCTTTTTAATTCGAACAAAATTCTTTATTCGATATTATATAAATCAAAGTTATGGATCTATACAAAACTTTCTGTTTTTTAGATACAGAAGAAAAAATTAGAGAGATCTCTAAGGTAATATGTGTGAGTAGAAAATTTAGTTGACGTGACACACGTTTATATCGAGTTTTTTAATTAAATTTTGTTAAATTTGCGTTTAAAAATTTGATCAGCTAGTCTCAAAGTCATGATTTCCCTCAATACTGAACAATTAAAACATTTAATTACAAAAATTTCATAATATAAATTAAATCATACTATTTTTCCGAATGTGAAGAATGTCTTTAAATTTATTTGTTTCATGTTGAAAAATAAGATTTAGATTTTGACAAAGGCTATTTGTAAAAAATAAGCAGACTTTGATGTTTTTTTATAAAACTAAAAACATTAGCTGCAAATAGTTAGCTATACAAATTCATGTAATTTTTAAAACTTCAATTAAAAAATAATTAATTCTTTAAAGTTTGTTATAAGTAAAGCTCGCTTCTTTAAATAGTTTTTTTTTTCTGGTTTCATGAGTGAAGGATCAAGTAAAAAATTTCTTTGTTTGTTTGTAATAGAATCGTTTCTGAAAAGAAATATTACTTTTTATTGCTATTTTTATTAGTGGAGTTATAGTTGATGAAACAGAATAATTAGAATTAATTAGATGCTTTTTCAAGGAAGCAATTTTGCTCAATCGGGACAAAAATGGGCAAACAAAAAAACTAAAATTATTTAGAGATCTCGAAACCTTAATTATAGAGGAAAATTTAAAGCTGCGATGAATTAAGAAAAAGAGTCTGAGTATTGATTTGATATTAGTTTTGGAGATTTCCGTCAAAAGTGAGCGCAGAACAATACGCCCATTAGAATTCTGATTGACTCATGTAATAGGAAGGAATTTTTTTTACTTGTTTAAAATTTGCTTTTATTTTTAATCAAAATTTTTGAATATCTTTTAATTATAAATCAAATTTGATAAAATTGGAATTATGAGCTGAACAGAGTATGGCTAAGTGCATAATAAAGATGTCATAAATGATTAATTCTATTTATTTTCGAATAAAAATAGACTTTGATAGAACGTTAAAATAGAGCCAAATGAGCTGATGAATTGTCTGGTGATTATAGAATTTTGTGAGCCTATAATTTTATGGCTTTGCAAAGTTTCAACTCTCTGAACAAAGTCATATAAATTATCATGATATTTAAATTTTCAATTCAGCATTAAGTGCTTTGAATGATAAGTTTAGAAAATTTTTCGAATTAGCTAATTGGAATAGAGCTTTTCTTTCTAATTAGGCTTTTTATTAATTCGAAATTTTCTTCTTAATTGCTGAAATCTCGGAACGAGTTTGAAGCTAAATTTAAAGAAAAAAATTAAATTCAATTTTTTTTTCATTTTTAAATAAAAAAAAGTGACCAAAATGACACTTAATTTAAAATGAAAGAAACTAAAGACAAATCTAATTTGTAAACAACTCTGTAACTAGGGAATATATTTTTTCCTCGATACTATCTTTAATGTCGATTGAATGAAATATAAGTATTTTTTTTTTAGCAAAAAAAATATAAAATTAAATGAGAGATTTTAGTCAATGCAACTTGATAAAAAAGCGTTTTTTGGATTAATTAACTTGTGAAATTTTTTCCAAAAAAAAAAGCTTATCTTTTTACTCCATTCGCAGTCTGATATTTGTCAAAAAAAAAATAGATCAAATTTTTAAGACTAAATAATAATTAAACAAATTAATTTAACGGTTTAATAGCTCAATTTTTCAATTTATTTAACTGCTTAGTTACAAATTAACAAACAAACATTGAATTTGTTCCTAAACACAGGAATTAGATATTAAAATCATGTTTATCTAAGGAACCAACATTAAAATAAACACATAATACTATATTTTTGTGAATGTTAAGGAAATTAAATACTTTAAGATAAAAAAAATTGAAAATTTTCAAGTCGCAATTATTCTCAACTGTAAAAAACGACCTTAATTGGCCTATTTATTTAATTTTAACTATTTGATTCAAAAATATGTCTTTAGTTTTTTGAATAGAAGATGTCTGAAAATCAATAATATCATTCAGATAGATCATTCATGACGAACTGCCTGCAAGGATTTAAAAAGTGATAATTAAATTCTTTCAAAATCTATCTTGTAGGCATTTGGCATTGTATCATTAATAAATAAAGAAGTTCTATAATTTCGAATAAACTAAATTTTCTATAGTTTATTTGAATTAATTACATTAGAAAAAGTTTTTATTTAATGAAAAGAGAAACTTGATCGCAGGACAATTATTATGATGGTTAACTTAATAGAATAATTTTGAATGTGACAACACTGTCTGCCATTTTAATCATTCTTAACAAGCATGTTCTCTCATTAATTGTTCAAGTTAAATAAACTATCAATTAAAAGTGAATTTATGTTGTTTAAGTGTTTGAACTTATTTTAATAAAATTGTTCTCTGGAAGAATATAAAACAGCAAAAAAAGGTTATTATTAAGTGTACCATTAAGTTAAATGGGAGAATTTATTAAAGTTTACTATCTAAAAATTGAGATAATTTTGTTTTAGAATTGATTCATTTTGGCCTGACATCGTTTGTTTCAAATAAATTAAGTAGAATAAATGATATTTAAAGAATTTGTTTCTTGTTTTAATTGTGTTTTATTGAATTGAATTCTTTAGATAAATAGGGCAATTCTTAGGGTTTTATATAAGGAAAAATGTAATTTTTTTAATCAAGTTAAATTAATAAAGAGCAATATTGCAGGTTTAACTTAAACAATTACATACATTAATCTGATAGTATTTAGGAAAACTTTTCTTCAATATTAAAAATATAAAAAAAATTCGTTTTTATTTGATTTTGTATATTTTTTCTTTAGAAAAAGAGAAGAGCTGAAATAGCATCTAAAAGCTATTAATTCTAATTAATTTCAAGTAACTAGCTTTATTTCTGTAAGCATTTATTTGAATTGTTTGACATTCACAATAGAAAAAATAAAGAATCCAAAAAAAATATAAATTAATGGCTGATTAGGCAAAATCAAAATTCATCTATTTGACTGTTAAGTCTTTAAAACTATCTCTTACACCTTGAGGCAGAATTGATTATTTTGAATTTTTTTTTGTTAAAATATCTCTAATTAGCTTCGATTTATTTTAAAAGTAAATTGTACATAAACATAACAGTTTGAAAAAAGGTCTAGTAATGATTATGTCGCAGAAAATCATCATTTTTCATTTTCCCAAAAATTATCGATTTCATCTAAAAGAAGGCTTTTAGTTAGTTAGTTTTTTTAATTTCGATTATTTACAAAAATTAATAAAAAAAAAAATTTGAAATTATAATCGGCATCCGGCTTAGTCAATCAAACTTTTAAATATTTACTTAAGCTGGTTAAGTTAGCAACTTTTGTTTTTGAATTTGGGAATTTATTTAATTATTAGTTATTGTCGTTTGAGAGTTTCAAAAAATATATTTTTTTAATTACATAAAATATTTTGTTTTTAATTTAAGGCTCATTTTGAAGAACAATTTTATTTTAGGCAAAAATTTCCCATGCTGACATTTTTCTTTATCGAATAATCTTTTTCATCTTAATTAGAAATAGTTTTTAAATTAAGAAATTAATTCCACAATTTGAATAGTTAAAGTTTAACTATTCAAATATTATATTTGAATTTTTTCGGCTTGAAAAAATTCAACTAATATTTTTAGAAAATATCAAATAATGTTTTATTCAAGAATTTTTTTAGATTTTTTAGTCATTTTTATTGTTAAATTAAATAAAATTTGATGAAAGCAGTATTTTTTAATTAAAATTTGCGAAATTCTAAAGCAAATCTTTGCTATTAGTAATGTGCTGTGTCAGTTTATTTCTTCTTAAATTGTTAGAATTTGCTTAAAATAAAATATTGATTAGAATCATCGTTTATAATCACATCCTAAGGACTCAAGTGCAAGAAAAACGCCCTTTTTAGTAAAATGATGATCATTTAAATTTTGAAAAAAAAATAATCACAAGCTTTAAGGTAGATCCTAGAAAATTGCTAGTGCCAATAACGATTTTAACGAAAAGAACAGTGACTAAATATAAGCAAAATAAAAATATTTTTCCTTAAGATAATTGTTAACAATCTGTTGATAGCTTGTATTAAATCATATAATGAATTAGAATCAAAAGATTTTGCCAAATTGGCACATTCAAACTGTAAACAGGAGAAAAAAACTACCAGAATTTAATTTAAAAACTTAGCAATCGTTTTACCTGGTTTAATTTGATAAAACAAATAAATTTGATTTATCGGCAATCAAAAATTTATTTTATTGTTAAAAAATTGGAATAACGAAAAAAAAATTTTTTTTGAATTGTTTTTTATTTATTTAAAAAAAGTTGTGTAAGGTCTTTAAAAAATTTGATTTATTTCCCAATATTATGATTAAGATAAATTAAATTGAAAGCATTAATTATCAGTTTAAGATATTTTTGTTTTAATCAGAATAATAATTTTAATTAATTATATTACGATGAATAAAAGGCTAATTTCCTTTGTCACTTAGGTAGCAGCAGATGCATCTTTTATAACTATTTATAGAATATTTATTAATTGATAAATTATTTTTAAATTTTTTTTATTAAAAATTAAATGCTGATAAAGTTGCTTAGCATGTGTACACCATTTGAATTATTTTAAG
This sequence comes from Brachionus koreanus, assembly GCA_016987375.1. NCBI lineage: Eukaryota > Metazoa > Rotifera > Eurotatoria > Ploima > Brachionidae > Brachionus > Brachionus koreanus. The sequence continues at coordinate 156,166 of PJRA01000403.1, forward strand.
ATAATTGAGACTTAAAAAATTAAATTTCAATAAATTCGACTAATGTTTTAGAATTTTGATGCTTAATTCGGGAAAAAAATTCGATTCTAGAATTTTTTTTTCAAAAACATATTCAAGAAAAATTTACTAAACACGCAGTATTAAAAAATTTGCAAATATATAAGAAAACGTGTTTTAATAAAAAAAAAAGAATAATTAAAGCTTAATAAATATTTTTTTAAGTAACTAATTTTTCATGTCATACAAGTCTCTTTTTATGATTGACTTATTTGTTTTCTGGAATAAAATAAAATAATTTTTTTTATTATTGAAAAAATGGACTTTCATATGTCATAAATTTAATTTTTTTTTTCAGATTTTAATTTTTTTGGTGAAGAAGACTAGTAACTACACTTAATATTTTAAAAATAAAAAATTACCGAATTACCAATATTTTTTATTTAAAATCGATTTTTTGCCTTAGGCACTTGTTTTTTATTTTAGTTTTTAAATTTAAAATTTTGCATTATCAAGAAAAGTGAATTCGAATAGAAAATTAAATGCTTGCTATGGTTTAGAAAACATCTAATCGGTATTCGAAATGAATTCAATCTATTTCAAAGCTGATTGATCCTTGAACAAAAATCAATGCTTAATAATTGTTGGTAATTAAACAAATTTTAGGAAATTAGCTGACTGAGTATCGATATAATGATAAATTCAATTATATACATAAGAAATACTAATTTTGAGCTGAACTGCGCATGTTTTCTAAAAATTTTAATCTATGTTGTTTTAGTTGCTCAGTTGACAATAGCCAATGCTAACATAATGGTGATTGATGAACTTTCAAGTCTAAGTGACCAATTTGCGCTGCATGAATACAATTTTAGTTCTTCTAAACAAGGATCCAATTTTCAAGTCATATTCAGTGACGATGAAACGTCCAAGAAATTAAATGATTCGGATTTATTTTTGAAAAATATCGATCACTCAAATGAAATTTACTCTTTGCCTGCTAAGATTATTCTAAGCATTCTTGCCTCTTCTGCAAGTTTAATAACAGTGAGCGGCAATTTGTTGGTTATGTTGTCATTTTTTTTAGACCATCAAATCCGCAATCCGACAAATTATTTTATTTTATCACTTTCTGTTAGTGATTTTATGATCGGTATGTTTTCGATGCCCTTTTTGACACTTTATCTCATGATTGGAGAGTGGCCTTTTGGCAGAATAATTTGCAATCTATGGCTAGCACTCGACTATACAGTTTGTTTGACTTCAATTTACACAGTTTTTTTTATAACTATTGATCGATTTTGTTCAGTAAAAATACCGGCTAAGTATCGAAAATGGCGGTCTCCAAATAAAATTGTTCTAATGGTCATGCTCACTTGGCTAGTACCGTTTGGTCTATTTTTCACCTCTATTTTTGCCTGGTCCTACGCCACGCAAACTGAATTCGACCCTAAAAATTGTGATGTAGCATGGAGCTCAAACAAATTGTTCTCTGTAGCTCTAGTTTTTTCCTATTTTTGGAGCACATTATGCGTCATAATTGTGCTCTATTCGTTTATTTACCAAGTGGCCAAGGACTTAGAGAAAAAAAGTCGCGAAAAACAGCGCAAGCTGAGTTCTTTGGTTGGGTGCAGCGCCTCCAATACTGGGGCGCTGGTCGGTGTTGTTATTCCCACCAATAACACGATCAACAAAAATGGACTGCTCACACCTAACGAGTTTGATGAAGAGCTAGGCGACAGTCATGCTAAGTTGAGCGCGCCTGTTTCCAAAAAAAAACAGCTTCAATTCATCAAGAATTCTCATAAAGACAACAATTTGAACAAGAAAAAGCCAGAAAAAGTCACTAATTCAAACAAATATGATAATGGAAAAAAAAATGCAAAAAATCTACCCAATTGCAACAACCAAACTAGTACGAGAAGTCTCAAATCGCTTAAAACTGCTTTTACGGGCCATAATCATAGCTATGCATCGACAGTTAGCAAAGATGATGAATTTTCGAGTAGCTACGACTCTCATTCAGACTTCGATTCGGCTAAGAAAACAAATTATAACAGAAAATCTGACATGCAATTTGAAATGCCACACGTAGAAAAAGTATTACTTTCGCCGCGACCCGAGTCACTAGCTGTAATGACACAGGATCAATTCGACGAACAATGCACAACCAAACAGTCTTCCATTTACAACAAAAACAAGCTTGTTAAATCAGTATCAGTAAACTCGAACAGGAAGTCGGAAATACCATTTATTGAGGACGAAAATGAGGAACTAACATATGTTCTTACAAGACGTCGATTCGGTGACAAAGACCATCGGATGCCTGTTAAGGAAGAGAAAATTTTAATCAAGTCCCCAATACGCGCAAGTTTATTGCATAAAATTTCAGTGCCTATAAAAAATAGTTTATCACGACGAAGCTCTCAAAAATCAGAACTCGAAGAATCTGATATGACAAAGACAACCAGCAAATTTGAGCTGTTGACCAGTCAGTTTTCAGAGGACAAAGCTAGCGATCGAAACGTAGACGAAAAAAAAAAGTTGCTTGGTGATTCAGAAAAGGCCAAGAACGATTCTACTCTGGAAGAAAAGAGCAGCAAAGATTTTTTAAAATTGGGCGCTTCTTTAACTGTTAGTGCGCAGAATTCTTTAAAGATAACACCTTCTTCTACTCAAACAGCTCTAAGTAGTGGATTCGATTCTTCAAATTCGAATAAAAACCCGGTCGATAAATCAACGAATAAAATGGAAAACATTGATAATACAACTAGCAAAAGTGTTGGCACTGGTACAACTCCGTTCCCAATTCGTCCGCTGCAAAAACGCAAAACTAAACATGAAAATCGAGCTAGAAAAGCTCTGAGAACAATTAGTTTTATTTTAGGCGCCTTTATATTCTGTTTTGCCCCGTGGCATGTAGTCAGTATTTACAATTCGTTTTGTCCAAATTGTTTTGAGTCAAATTTGTATCATCACTTTTTTTATTCATGCTATTTTTTGTGTTATCTCAATTCACCGATAAATCCATTCATGTATGCATTGGCAAATCAACAATTCAAGAAAACGTTTTGCAGAATTTTAAAAGGTGATTGGAGAAGATTGTAAATTGTTTTTTCGTTTCTTTATTAATCTGAAATTATATTATAAATTATTTCTAATATATTTTTATCTTAGTTTTATTTAAAATAAAAAAAAAAAAAAACAACAAAAAATTTAATTTAATCTTCAAGTGATTTGGATTATTTTTCATCTGAGAAATATCACACTTTTTTTTTAGATTTTTAGTCGGTAAAAATTTAATAGGTTCAACAAGATACAAAATTATTTTTGTATTCAATTTTTTCTATCAACTAAGCATTTGACGAGAATTTGGTTTAGAAATCCAAAAAAATGCTTCTCATCTAGACAAACTTAAAAATGTTGATAATCAATAATTTAGGAAAATTTATATTTTAATCGCTTTTATAGCATATTTAATAAGCTCAAAAGAAAGAATTTTGTTTTTATCTCAATGAAAGAAAGCTAAAAAATAGCGAAACTACATCTAGTATGGCTCCTAAGGTCTCCTGTTGCAGCTAATTACTAATTATTATTTACATATGCATTTTTACATTTGTATGTTTAACAAGCCAGCATGTAAAGCTTAAATTTTGACAAATGTATTCATTTTTGTGAAAATTTTAAGATTTTGAGATATTTTTTTTTTAGATTAGAAACGCACTTTGCTTAGCATTATTTTACAATACCTTTTTTAATAATTTCAAATAAATTTTTTTGTAATGAAATTTATTTAATTTAAATTTAATTTTATTCATCAAAATTAATGATATCAATTTGTAAAAAAAAAATTTTTAGCAACTAAATTTTTTATAGAAAAAGTGTTGATAACATTAACATTTCTTGTTCTAACCGATATAGAATTACATAGTTCAAAATTAATTTTTTGGTAGATTAAATTGTCCGTTAGAGTTAGGTTCATAAAAGAAAACATAACATAAAAGTAAGAGAAATACATGGCTACATATGGCATAAAGCGCATAAAGTACATAAAATTCAGCTTTAGATCTTAAATAAAATATAGAATTACACTGTTCGAATCATCACTATGTATATAAATTACATAAAAATTAAAGTCAAGAACAACTTTAAAATCTAAGCTCATAAAAAGGGAATCCTCTATACTCAAGCCCAATATTGTTTTTTTAATTTTTCCATTAAAAAGGATTGATACTCTAATCCAAAATATCAACATTCTAGATTTTACTTGCGTCATTGATAGTACCTCTACCGGGAAACGTTCAAATTATAGAAATAAAATCATAAAATCTATTAATTATAGGAAAATTTTGATTGAAAAATTTTACTCTTGGATTTTGTTTATTAAAAAAAAAAGAAATTTATTTTTTATTTTATTCATTTGTTTAATCTGTATTGAGCTAATGCTCCTTCAGAATAAAAATATAAAGAATATTTAAAAAAAAAAAACTTTTAAATAATTACTACTTATTAGAGACATACAGTTCAATTTTTAGCAGAAAATTTAAGCTTAAAAGACGACAATTCGAAACATATGTTGGTCGCTAAGATATATTTATCAACATACCAAGCATACGTTCAATTGCTTATTTAATTGAGTAAGTAATTCAAATGTATAATAAATTCTAAATCCTGGTTGAAAAATTAAAAAGAACCCAAAAAAGCAGGACTGAAAACCGAAATCTCAAAAAAAGTATTCAGTTAATAATAACATTGATGATAATTTGGATTCAAATTAAATTGCAATATTTTACTTAAGAAAAAGAAACATTTAATTTGCTATTTAAAATAATTCTAAGTAATGAATAAATTTTCAAATAATGTCTTTTTATCTGATATTAAATTATTTTAATTACAGATATCACATTATAATGTGATATCAGATAAAAAGGTCAACAAAGTTACTTAAAGATTTGCTCCACACCCAGTCTGTTGTAGCTCTTATTCTTATTACTTTTACTTTAATTATTACTTAACCAATACAATATTATTTTTGTAATCACTAAAAGCAATGTTTTTTTTTCATGCAGCTGAAAGGAAGATCGATGCCAAACTGCTGTGGTTTAAACCCAAACTAAATTTTAAATAAATAAAATAATTTTCAATTTTTGGCCATTATTAGTTATTGGAGTTTTTTCTTCAGCTAACTAAAAATTATACGACTAACTGGAGCCAATATTAAACAAAGAAAATTTAAAGAATCATTAATTAAAGTTCATTATCCTATAAAAAAGGATTTTGCTATCAAAATAGAAAGCTCATTAGCATAATCTAATTCCAAATGCGTATAAATTGAATCAATATAATATAAAATTTTTTAAATTTACTGAATTTTAATAAAATTAATGATATCAATTTGTTAAAAAAATATTTATTTTACCCTAACCCTAACTAAATCTAACAACTTAATTCGAGAAGAAATGAAGAAATACAAAAGACATACAATCTAGCTCAAAGTATCGATGAGGGTGTTCTATGCAAATCCAAAGCTCGTCCTACAATTTTTGGTATTATCAAAAACAGCAAAGATATTTCAAGTGGCATATATTTCATACTCGACCCGGACAATTGTCTCTTCCTAGATCTGGAAAAATATAACAATGAAAAATTCGAAACAAATATAAATGAATTTGTAAGCAAGCAATGATGGGCTAAAAGGGATCATTATCTCGAAGTCCATGTGACAAATGTCACTAAACTTTATTAAGTCAAGTCAAATTCATTAGAGATACTTGAAATAGTCGAGTCTCAAATGAACTATTCCAGTGGACTGCTAGTTTGCCAGACAACATTTTTTTTGAAACTTATAGGGACACTTCTTTTATATTTTTTACTCTAATAGCAAAAAGAGTTTTGTTACTCAAAGCCATTTAAAAAAATAAATAAACAATTTAAAAAAAAAAAACACTAAATTTTATCTAACTTTATATTAGTCGACAAACAAAAAGTTAGCTAAAATTTTAGTCGACTAAACTAAATTAGTTAAGTTAAGACCCATCACTAGCCATTATATTTCGGACAATTTTGTAAAAAAGTCAAAATCGACCATTTATTCATATTTTCATACTTGGTCTCACCAATTAGCATTAGATGTGACAAGACTCAATTCAAAAATTAAACTTAGATTATACAAATTAATTTCAAAAAATAAAAACAAGCTTCATTTTCTAATTTTTGAAAAAATTTAACAAAAATATTCTTTAGTAATTTTTTAATTAATTTTAGAATAAAAAATTTTTCGAAAATACACTGCAAAGAAAATAAATATTGAGTCCAAAAATGATATTATAAAAACATCATTATCATAACTAATTAAACTATTTATTAGTCTTAAATCTTTAAGAAATTTTCTTTTTGTCAAAAGGATGATTCATTTTTTTAGTCATTCAATGTATTTTTTGTCAGTTTAGGATAATTTATTTTCCCGTTTCAACAAAGTTACTTAAAGACTTGTTCCACACCCAGTCTACTGTAGCTCTTATTCTTATTCATGCGGCTGAAAGGATGATCCATTCCAAACTGGCGGGTTGTAAACCCATACTATGTTTTGAATAAAAATAATATAAATTTTCTCGTTTCATTAAATCGTGGTCAATTTTAAACATCATTAATCGACTACTCTAATCAATAGCTCTTTAGATTTTCTTCTCTCTGACTACTTTAAATTTAATGCTTTTTATGTTTACCCTATAATATGACACCAAATGAACACCAAAAAATTACTCTCTATCTTATTTTTTTTCCAGGAAAAATGCAAGTAGCATCTTATATATCTTTTATAGCAAACTTAGCTAAACTTTGTAAACCTACTAATTCATTAACAATTGCTGGTCCACCAGCTGACATAGAGACCATGAATATTGACTAATTAATTAATTAATTTGTCAGAAATTTTTTTCGCGATTACTTTTTATCAAATGGAATTATAAGGAACAAATTCCTACAGATTGTTTTTCTAGCATAGTCAAAAAAATGCATTTTAGAATAAACTTTTGGAATTTTTTAAATTTATTTTAAAATTATATGTCATTTTGTCACAAGTTAAAATATATTCTTGGAAAAATCTAAATTTTAGAAAATTAAAATTGAAAAAAGCAATATTTTTTATTTAATACTCATACAAATTGATAATTGAAAATATATTCTATTTAAATAATTTGTCATCAGTGTTGAAACTTAGATAAATTAGATGAAGAGATTAAAAAAATAGATTTACAAAATTATTAAATGGCAGAAAATAATGAATTCCGATTAAAAGAAAAATAAATGAATTTTTTTGTTGATATATTCTTTAACTTTTAATCTAAAGAGAAAACTTGAAATTAAGAGCATATTAATTTAACATGATTGAAAATGGTAAAAATTATTTGAAATTAACTGGTAAACCGTATACAATTGGCGCTGATCCATTTAAATAGGCCATTTTACAAGCTTTCCTGGCCTTATTCAAATGAACACAAATGCTGCTTGTAAACATTGAATTTTTATTGTGTTTTTTTTCCTCATCAGTCATTTTTTCACACATCTCATCATGATCTTTAATCCATGATTCGAGAAATTCTTCTGTTAAACGGTCTATATCACGATCAGTTACATCCCAGAGGTTTCCCACAATACATGGACAGCCGGCCAGAATATAGGCAAGAACTGTACCATAGGGTTCAAAATCACCCATGACATATTGATTACCACTCGAACAACCCATCAAAATTGAACACGCTTGGACTCTCAATTTTTGTACGTCATCTGAAGGATAATATTGACTACCAGAACCGTGGCCTGTATATCTATAAAAAGAAATGATGAAATTTTAATTTTTTTTTTTTTCAATTAACTAACATAAAAAGCTCATATTCAGTTAATGCTTTTTTAAAAATTGTTTCATTTGGTGCCACGCCAATTATGCCGTCCCATGTTTTTCTTTTTTCAAAAAAATTCTGAAATTTCATTCTTGTATGAGTTAGATCACATCCAGGGTCAACAATATAAAACGCTTTTTCCTTGTTAAGCGATAAAGTGTTTATTTTTATGTGAGTTTGAAGGAAATGAATTGATGGCATTCTAGTTATTGGTTGAGACTTTGTTGTTGGAAAACATTCAAATGGAATTTGATGAAGATTTTTGTCAATCAATAAACAAACATGCTTTCTTTTCGCATTTAAAATCAATGGTTTTATATTAGTAACTAAATATTGAGCATATTTTTCTAGTATATCAAAGTGTGAGTCAAATTCATAAATCAAATAACTTATGACATTATTAATTGAAAATAGATCCAAACCAAGTAGCACTAGTTTCAACAAATTTTCTTGTCTTTTTTCGAATTTTGAATTAGGGAAAAATTTTTTTCTAAATTCTTCAATAATTTTTTCAATATTTAAATCAATAAAAGAGCCTAAAAGCAACGTTTTGTATATTGAAAATACAACTGACTCAAATTCTTCTAAATATGAATTTAATTTTTTATTCAAAGCGCTTCTACTCGACCAAAATTTATTCCGATCTGACAGCTTCATTGAACGATCATTTTCAATCATTATTGATTTAAATTCATCAATTAAATTTTTATCATATTTTAATTTGATTAGTATTGGATTAGTTTTTGCTTCAAATCTAATTAAATATAAATCATTTAACTCTCCGAGTACAAGCGAAATTACCACACAATTATCTGGCAAAACCTTTTGAATAAACTCATCTAAATTATTTCTCGAATTAAATGACAAATTTGAAAGCATCATATCAATAAGCTTTGGATTTTGTGTACCTTTACGCTTGTGTTTATACTGAATTGAGCATGCCTTGTGTCTTAACGCAATCGATTGAGTTTCTAATAGATAAAAACATTTTTCTTTCAAATCATTTTTGTGTACACTCTCAGACTTGTACAAGTGCATTAGGATTTTTCTATACAGCAGAGGCTGCGGGTACTTTCGAATATACGAATAGGCTTGAGACAAAAATTCAGAATTTTTCTCATCTAATTCATACATAATGCACATATACTCAGCCCAGTTCCAATTTTCTCTAATGCTTCCTTTTTTTAACAAAGTTTTTACATTTTTTATGCTTTCATTAACTGATGTTTTAGTCTTAGGGCTTTGTTTTAAATAATTAAGAACTAACAGTTCCATGTCTATGAGTGTTTCTCGGATGTAGTCATTTATTTGTGAATCAGAGGCTATTACTTTGTTGATATAATTCCTTTTTGAAATTATTTCTGAAGCTTTTAATTCACAAAATTCTTGGCCACAATTTTTTCTAATCTCATTTAACATGTTAAGCACATTATGATAGGTAAAATTGTTCAAACTCATCAAATCGCTATGCATTTCCGAATCAAGGATTTGCAAATTCTCAAATTTTTCTACTTGAATTAAATTTTCACTCAATTTAAGCCGCGATTGTGATTCATTAAAACTATTAGCTATAATATCAGCATGTATTTGTTGAAGTAAAAATCGAGCTACACGTCTCAGTGAAAAGTGAAGCTGAGTAACGTCCAGACCTTCTCGAATATAGCCAGTCGCATCTCTATAACGCCCAATGTCTATAAAATGCTTGCATAAATGATTTTGTATTTCCATACATTCACTTAAAATTCTATAGCTTTCCGCGCTACCAATATCTAAATTTATACAATATAGTAAATTCAATTTTCTAAAAACAATACATGATCACAAAAGACAAAATTTCAGATCCAAAAACTTGTTTTTTTTTTGGAAAAATAAACAATTTATAAATGGTTTATTTATCCAAACTGAAAAAACTTTATACTTTATACTTTAAACTTTAGAGTTAATGAATAATTACGATTAACTTACCTGAATAATCTGAAAATATTGCGATATTTAATCAAAATATTAGTTTTTATTACAAGATATTTTTTGCAAATTATCAATACCACAAATGTAGTTCTTAAAATAAATTGAATCCAAGGAAACCGTTCAGATACTTGAATACTTATTCTATTCAAATTTTACAAAAAAAAGAGTCTTATTAACTTTTAACACATTATTGAATTAGGTGCTAGAATTGCTTCAGTCCATTCAAAAAAACTAAAACGTATAGCATTTTTAGAGACAAATAGTGTAAAGAATCCTTTTAATTATAGTTTCATACTTTTATTTCTCAAAAAGTGAAAAAAAAATTTAAAGTAAAAATTTTATAAAATTTTTTAAATAAATATGTTTTTAAAAAAAAAATTTATTTGGTTATTAAATTAACTATAATATTTGTTAGTTTGTTAAATAAAATATTAACCAAATATTTTAAGTGACTGTTAATTTTAATTTTAAATAATCCAAAACTAAAAATATAAATCTTTAACATTTTTATTTTTATTTTCAAAAAATGAAAATGTTGTTTTTATTTTTAAACTTAATTCAGATACATATTTTCGAGTTAAGCAAATAATTTTTGACCATATCAAATTTTTATGCATAATACTGAATTCAAATAAATTTTTTAAACGTGTTTAGAAATCATTCTTGAATCGACTTTTGAATGAATTTTTATAATTCTTATTTCACCATTTTCTTTCAGATATTTAATTAGGTATATTTTTCACTAAAAATTCATTCAAGGGCTATGTATAATTATTCAAAGGTATTGTATAAATATTTCATATATGACTTGAAAAAAATAAGTCGCCAATTCAATTAATAATATTACAACAATAATTCAATGAATAAAAATAAAATAACACAGAATTTTTTAGCTTTGATAGCTGGTAAAAGAAAAGTTTTAAACTCCCAAACTGACAGCTAGCGTGTAATTATTTTTTAATCAAAAGCTTTAAAACTCTAAAAGAACTGTGCATTGCATGGGACACTAGATAAAGATAAATTAACGAAAGAAGACAAAAAAGAAGAAAAAGAAACAAAAATCATTCTGAGAGGCGTCTGCTTTGAAAATTAAGAACCAAAGCCTAATCAAAAGCAACTTAGTTATCAGCACATGCAAAACCGTTCTCATTGTTTTTTTTTCTTATTCATTTAATCATTTAATTCAATAAAAAAATATATATATAGAGTAATTCACAGACATAGTACTGTTAACAATGGTGTATGTTATCTACGGTACCATTTTTATTTATTCAATAAACTAAACTAAACTACAAATTATTAACCAAAAACTTACCAAAAAATATCGTTTCCAGATTTTTCTTTTTTTCTGAATCTGATGAAATTGATTTAGTGTTTTCATTTGTCAAATTATTGCTGATAAATCTGAAAGGTTCTATGCTATTTACAGTATAATATTTGGCGACAGAAAAAATGCATGTATAACATTCTTCAAGAAGACTTAATGGTGTTTCGTTGTCTATCAAAGAATTAAATTCCTGGTCAAATTTTGATGCTACAAATTTTAAACTTCAAATAGCCATTTATAATTACTAAAAAAATTAAATAATTACTATTCATCATGCTCAATGTAAACTGCAAATATTTCAAATAATGTTTTATTTCAAAATAGTAGGCATTTTGTTTACCGCTCAAAATTGTCGACTTGAGAACTTTATCTTTCATTATTTTTATTGCTTCTTTAGTCTTAAATCAACATCAAGAAAAAAAATGAAAAAAAAAAACAAACAAATTTTACCTTTCCTTTTAGGATAAAAAAATGCATCACATTGAGATAATAGCTTGTCTGAAATTCTGATTTATTTGAAAGAAATTCATTATTTTCATAGATAGAATCCAATTCCATATAGTTTACTCTAGTTGTTACTTTATTTGAACTGTTTTTATTATTATTATTAAGATTTAATTTTTCAAGCAAAGACTCAAAATTGTCTAATTGGTTTGAATTTAAATAAGATTTCATTAAGTTTATAATTGTGTTTGAATAAATGGTATCTAAAGAAGGCTCAAGATTTTTGAAAATAATGCTTAGTTTTATTTCCAAGCAAGTAGTTCTGTTCAGCAAGAGACCCAAAAAGCCATAAAGATGTGCCAACAAATCAATCGATTCATAAAATTGTTTTTCTAAAGTTTGGTCAGCATCTACAACTTTTTCTTTTAGTTGGTCCAAAATCTCCAAGCATGCATTAAGTCCTTTAATCAAAGGTTGATCGTTTATATTGGAACTAAATTCATCTAATAGCTCCGACGAAATAAGGGTTTGAGTGCTGGGAGTCTGTAAATGCAGGTTGTCTGCATTTGTCAATATGTGTGTTGAGTCCTTAAGCTTCAGTCTGCTGCTTACTAGTTGTTTAACCGCATTCAAAGCTTCAGATCTTAATTTTCCATATTCACAAAGAGATTTGTATAAATTTAGTTGAAAAAGCAGAATTTTTGACAAAGAACACTCGCAACTTGATTTTGCTCCCTGTTTTCGTTCACCCAAAACTACAGGCGAATTGCTTTTAAACGACAATGGAGATTTGGTCGTTTTCATTCTTCTACGTTTTGGTAGTTTTCGAACATTTTTGGTATTGTTTATATCATCTAAGAGCAAAACATCATTTGTTGGACTTGACAAACGCTTTTTGGTTGACTGTGGACGGGATCCATCATTTTCTTTATTTTCTTCAATATTTTCTGAGTTATTTGTATCTTTGATAGACAAAGCGGAAAATTTAGAAATGTCACATGAATGTTCTTCTAAACAAAGCTTGGCCAAATTACAATATTCTTCACCAGATCTTTTAAATTTTTACTTAAAAAAGAAAATAAAAACAATAAAACTTTGGTTACAATTTTAATTTTGATTTTTCTATTGAGCTGTTCCAATCAAATTGTGCCATTTCTAAGTAAATTCTACATCGTTGAAGCATATTATCCGTTTCAATATTCTCTAATTTTTCAAGAGCATAGAAAATTTCGTCATTCATTGAAGTAGAACTGTCTACACTTCTACAAATACAGAAGTCAAAGTTTATATAAATAAATCAAATTGGTTACTTGAAGTTGTAGTAATTTCTAATCTCTTCAAATAGATAGAGTAAAGATACGTGCGAATTGCTTGGTATCTCTAAGTAGTCAACTATTGTCTGTTTTTTTTGTGACTCGGTGTAAGCAACTTTTTTTGACTTACTTCTATCTCTTTTTATCTTGCACCAATTTATTACAATCCAATCTACTTCGTTCTCAAGTGAAAACTCTTTCGAAAAGTGATAGACTTTTTTTATTTCTTCTAGAGCTTCATCAAATTTTTCTTCCAAACGTAAACTTAGCACAAGATTTTCATTTATACTTCGAAAATTTTTCTAAAAAATTTTCAATTTAGCATTTGTAAATGTTAATTTAACTGATGAATTTAAATCGAAATTTTAAATTTAAGTAGCACTATTTTTTAAAATATTGGTCAAGGTGTTTTAATGTTTTAAATATTATATTTTGGCGAATTGAAGTTTATAATCAAATTTTCATGATCATGTTAAAATTATCTAAAAAATTAGATTTTTAAAATACTAAATGCAGAGACATATTTTTATATGTAACATAAAATTTCAAACCATAGCCAAGTATAGTGCAACATTCTGCATGCATTAAATTTTTGCAGAGATTTAAAAAAAAAAATTTAATAAATTTGGTATTTTAAAGCCCGGGACAGTTCAGAGTGGATTATATCCCTCTAATGGCTAAGTATACAATTGGTAAATTTTACAATAATTATAAAAAGGTAAAATTGTTTTTTTTTAAATGGAAGATTTTTTACATATTTTTATATGTAACATAATATGTCAAACCATAGCCAAGTATAGTGCAACACTCTGCATGCATTAAATTTTTGCAGAGATTTGCAAATAAATAAAATTAATTTTCTCTTTTCACTTAATCTTGGCTATTCTGGAAAAAATCAAAAATTATAATGATTCTTAAGAAAGAGAAACCTACAGATAGTTTAGATTCCTACGGCCCATTTCTCTCCTCAATTGCTTTGCCAAATGACTCGAAAAATTGTTTATCAGAAGATTCAAGATATAAGAAAATTAAAAGAATACAATCTTCATTCAATATTTCTTCGATGGATTGAAGACTTTTTAACAAACCACTCTTTTAGAGTCGGCTACAATATCGAAACTTGAACAAACAAGTTTATCAACTGTGAAGTCCTTCGAGGAAGCTTATAGAGCATTCACAGAAACTGGGGTTCAGAAAAATTACGAGAAAAGTGATGGGGATGAATATAAAGATCAAAAACAAATTTCTAAAATCAACCTAATCAGAAAAATTAAAAGCTTTAAGTTGGGATCGTCATACAAAATTAACAGAATTCTATATATATGTCACTCATAAGATCATTATTCGGCTATATTTTTTAATTCTTCAATCAAGTACATAAAAGATAAAATCTAAAATACAAAAAATGCAAAATCGGATCCTTAGAATCATTAAATATTTTCCATTAAAGACAAGTATCAAAACAATCCACAAAGAGCTAAGAATCGATATGATTGATGACAGAACTACCAAACATTTTTCAAACATAATAGCGCTAGAGATTCAGAACTTTCTGTTTCAAAGGTCCAATAGAAACAATCTAAAGCACAAAATCCCCTAGGATTAAGTCCTAAACGCATCAAACTGATAACAAAATTAATTTAATAGGTATTTGTTCCTACTCTAATTGTACATAATATTTTGTTTGAAATATTTTTTTTAATCAGATTGGAATCATAAGGACTGAAAAGAAGGCGATATGCCATTCAGAACTGCCCTGGAAAAACTTTACTTAAATTATATTTTAAATGAATAAATTAAAAAAATTTTATGCGATTTTAATTTGATGATAAACTTCAATTTGTCCAAAATTTTAACTTAAATAACTAAAAACTAGTTAAAATTATTGTATCAATTTTAGAAAATCAGTTAAAATTATTGTTACAGAACTAGAAAAGACTAATTGCAATTTTATTCTTTGGAAACACAAAATTGCTACACATGTTTGTTTATTTTCTTTCTAAGAAAGTAAATTTCAGATTTCATGGATGTCACATGAATAATTTGATAATTGTTAAACAAGAGGTCTTAAGTCTAATCAACTTTGTTTTAAAAGAATTCATTAATTTTATTTATATTTTTAATAGTTTTAGCAAGATTTAAAAAAATTAGTTATAATAAGAAAGTATAATTACTGATAAATTATTAATCTATAAATTTTAAGATTTTGTCAAAAAAAATGATTTAATTCAGCTTTTAAATCATGTCTTAAGTTAACAAATAAAAACGACAAGTCTTAAAAATCGAACATTGCGTTAGTTAAAAAGTTATCTCAAATTAAAAGAAAAAATTATGAATTTTTATATTTCGCTTAAAATGCTGAAAGTCATTATGATATTCTAAAAAACTATGCTAAATTGTAATGTATATATATTTATACATAGCTTATTTGATAATAATTCTAAAGTGGTAATAATTTTATATCACTAAATAAACTTTTGCCAAGAATTTTAAACGAATTTACTTAGCTTTATTTATTATTAAGAATTATTAAATCTGACGTAAGTTATTAGACTCAAAGTTGAGATGTCTGACTACAACTTGTAATTTGGGGCACTATACAACAATGAATTAATTATTAATAATTTAGAATCAAAAAATTCATTTTTAAATATTTTAAAGACTTTTTATAATATTTGAAGAGAAAAAATGAATGCAATAAAATAACATTAACTCCTCACTTAGACGTAGAATAATAGTAAAAAATAGGCATTTCTGATAATATCTTTTTAAATTAATTTTTTTAAATGATACCATTGGAAATTCGGTGTCAAAAAATTTATCAGAATTGAGCAAAAATTTCAAGCGATCTGTACTTATGCTTGAAGCTAGTTTCTGAAATCTAATGTATTCAGTGATTGATTTTTCCGAATAAAATTGATTAATTATTCTTATAGTTTGATTGTCTTAATAAATAAATAAATAAATTAGTAAATCAAATTAAAAAAACTAATTAAGGTACCTAAAAGGTTGTAATGTTTGGCCAAGTCATCAACGGATATCACCTTATATTTAATCAGCCACTTGATAAACGAGTTTTGCTTAGTTATAATTAATTCACTTGATTCAATCAATGTTTTGAAATGTTCACATTTTGACTGATTATCTTAAGAAATTTTTCATAAAAAAATAGAACTTTAAAATAAAATACCATCAATTTTTGACTACTACTCTTTGAAGTAAGTCGAAATTAGATAAAATTTTTTATTTTATTTTTTTAAATTAAATAAAATAATTATGAATTTGAAGCTATTCTTATTTCTTAGAGTAATAGGTAAAAACTTATGTGTTTATTTTTATTTTTTCTTTATTTGAAATAAAATTTTACTTATTTTTAGTTGAAGTTCAATTAACTTGCCGACTGAGTTGAAAAATATTAAAGGCTTGTGAAAAAATGACTTGGACAACGAGTCCATGTCAGCTTGATTTTGATTTAAATAGATGTGCTTTGAATTTTCCGAGTAAATGAAGGCAATTTTTTGAAATGACACAAAAAGGCTTTCTTGTATATATTTGGCATGTATTCCCGGATTATTCAAGTAACTCACTATAGACGAAACAAAAAGGTCGAACACATTTCCCAAAAGCCAAAAATTGTAGAAATTTTTGATTTCAACTGTTTTTTCAAAAATTGAGGAAAACTCTTTTCCAAGTTTTTGTTCATAATTAGAGTTTTCTTTGAGAAGTCGCGATGACTTAGACTTTGAGAATTGAACAGAATATGCCGATATAATTGGCAGAATATTTAAAATTTCTTTGGCAAGTGTTAAATCACTTTTTGTCTCAAACGAGTCAAAACTTGACTTCAAAGTTTCATAGTATGATGTGATGGATTCTTTTTTTGTCGACAAATCATAAGAATTTATCGAAATATTAAATTGTATATAAAGCGATAGAAAAAATTTTCTTAAAAAGAATTGTGTTTCTTGGTGATTTTTTGATATTGATATCTTATTTGAGCATTCTTTGTTTTTAATTGATTTGCCTAAGAATTCAAAAAGATTTTCATAAAAAGCTTCGAATCTTGGCGAATGTATGAAATTGCTTTCAAATATTCTGATAGAATTGAATAGAATGTAGAAATTAGTGGTCACTTTGACGTAAAATTTTAGGCCGTGCTTGAACAACTTAATGGCTGATTCGATATCTTTGTTTATCAGCTCTTTCTAAACATGAGAATTTGATTAAAAGAAAACTTCTTAATTTTCCAATTTATATAATTACATTTATGGCCTGGTTATAGCACAATGGTGCCAAATACTTAATGTAACGTTCTGTTTCGTTATCATATGGATTTTCACATAAGAATGGGTAAATTTGCTGCATCTGAAGTAGAAATTCATCTGCCATGTCAAATAATTGCTTTAAATAAAATAAAAATAAAAAACTTTAATAAATAAAACATTTTTTTTCTTCCAACTACTCTAAAATTAAACAAAATTAGTATTTACCTCATTTATCAAGCTTTTGCAATACATAATCCCATAATAAATAATGCTGTTTTTAGGTGTTTGTTTCTGTTCATGGTTTAAACAAAAATCGAACCAAATTCTGAAAGTCTAATAGAAAATATTAAAAACCATGTTTTGTGATTAAAATTTTAAAAACCTTGAAAGCATGTTTTACTTGGTTTCTGTTCTTTAAGCCATTTAGAATTGTCAGGGCTTTTGCGCCAACCCTAAACATCTGATCATTTGAGTATGAACTAGAGTTGATTAGTTTCTTTATTTTAGATGTTTAGACTAAGTAATTATTTCAATTAAATTGGACAAAATACTTGTGATATAAATTCAGTTTCATTGAAACTATATGACTCAATAGATTCAAACAATTTTTTCTTATCGGATAGATCTACCCGATTCATTTTGACAGATAGGATCAGTAAAAATAATTGTATACGGTTAAAGATATTATTTTTGATGAATTCAAGTAATAATTGTTGCAATCGAGAAAAATATTTTTTTAACATAGTGAAATTCAAATTTATAGCCAAAAATCCCAAAGAAGCTAGAATAAGAGTATTTTAAATTAAAAAATGCAACATTTGCTATGTTTCAAATGGTTTAGTCTTAGTTAAAGTTTTTTTTTTATATGATCTAATTTAAATCAAAAATAAATAAATATTCTAATCGGGCACGTTAATTTATTTTACTCTTTTAAAAGGAGATAACTTTTCTTTATCTTAATATCTAATTTTAGTATTTTTATTTCATTTTCAATAAATAAAATAATCTCATCATTCTACATCACTTTTTATTAAAAAAAGACTTGTGCAAAAAAACAAAAAAAGCCATTTTATAGTAATTTTGAAGTCAAGTCATTTGAAGAGATTTGAAATTTTTTCTTTTAAATTCTTTTTTTTATTTAGATCCATTTTTTTTAAAGTTTAAATTTAAATTTAGAAATTATTTACATTTAATTATTTGATAAATTTATGGATTTTTTTTCTCTAAATTTAATTTCTAATTATTACAAATTCTGAAAGATAAGAAATTATTCTTTGGAAAATTGGTTCCAATTGATCAATGATGTTCTGAACAAATAATAATCAATATCAAAAGTTAAATTTCGCTAATTCTTAAATTTCAAAAATAATAAGAAGGAAAATAATTATTTTCAAATTTATATGAATATTTTTTAATAATATTCTAACTATTAGATTTTAATAATCAATTTTATTAATTTTAATTATAAAAAATCAAACAGTAAATCTATATTTTTTTTTGCTTTATTTTTGAATCAATTCACAATCTTACATTTTTTAAATTATAATAAATATCAATAAATAAAATTTTATGCAAGAAAATTATGACAAAGTGAAATTTCATACAAAATTTCCAATACAAAAATTAAAAAATTTAACTTTAGTTTTAATGATCAAAAATTTGTTCTGTAGATGAAACAGAGTGAAAAAACTGTTCTATCACCTACTGCGGAAGTCTGAAAAATTCTATTTAATATTATAATATTGAAAATAAATCGTAATCAATTTGCACAGTTTTTGCAGACTTCCGTAGTATGTCAAACAACATCTAAGTACTTATTTTTCTTTTTTTGTTGATCTAGAAGATCTTTCACGTTAAAATCTCGGCAAATAGATTTTGTTTCTCCTTGTTTTCTTCCTGGTGATAGTCTCTGATTCTTGATACTGTAATGACTTATCATTTGGTACTTATTTTATTAAAGGCATTTTTTTCTTTTAATCAAATTCACCTATTTTAAACTTTTATTTGTTAAATTCATTTCCAAGAGATAAATATATTTTGTATATCAAAAAATATTTTAGAATAGAACTGAAGATTAATTATCTTGAAGATGTTAACTTTTGAAATATTTATTTTTCCTATTTAGATTTAATTCACTTCGATTATGAATATCAAAAAATTTGCTTTCAATGCATCATAATTATTTAATAAAATAAATAAATTCAAAAAAAATAAATAATTAAATAAATAAATAATTTGAAATCTATCTCATGAATCTTAGAACTTGATAATAATCTTATGACTGTCATCCATTGTTAAATTCAAATCTTGAATTTCAAGTGACAAGTCCAAACTGTCAAAAGTGTAATTTACATTAGACAATTTTACATTATCTACCCAAAATTCACTTGGTCTAAATTTAACATCAAATAATCTGATCTTGTTTAATTTATTATTGATGGCATATCCATTGGTCTTGACAACAATATCAATTATACTCTCAGAGTTAATATGTGAATAGCTATATTCAATAAGCTTATATTTTAGACTTGAAATCGAATCGTTTGATTCACCATCATCCCAGTAAAGACTTCCCGATGCCTGATCAGCTTCATTTGGAGCAACAATAATTCCGAACGGATTCTTTCTACTAGCATCAGTGTTTATGCCTGGCTCTTGTATTGGCAAAATACCACCTCCTCTAACATGCAAAGGAATAAAATCTCTTGGAGCAGCGACAGCAATGGTTTTCGAGTCGATTTCTTGTCCATTATAATAATCGAACCATCTTGCTTCTGGTGGTATATAAACATCTTTGCTTGTTCTACCCGGATATATAACAGGAGAAATCAAAAGCCATTTGCCCCATAAGAATTGTTCATCGATATCATAGGTTCGTTTATCGAACGGAAATTCATGTGCTAACGATCTTACAACAGTACCACCATTAACGTGAACATGGTAGAAAAGAGTGTACAAATATGGTAAAAGAGCATATCTTAAAAGAACTGTTTTCCTATTTGAAGCAGTGACTGTTGGATTGAAAACAGCTGGGTCTTGGTTGGTACCGTGTAGACCGTTGTGATTTCTATAGAAAGGATTGAAAGCTCCTAATTGCATCCATCTTTCACACAATTCATCACCGGCATCGTCAAAAAATCCACAAATATCAGCACCTACATACGGAATCAAAAACATGTTGAACTCAAGCAAACCTATGATGTTATATTTTAAATGCTTCCATCCAGATGCGTTATCGCCCAACCAGTGACCTGCTCGTTGACCAGAACCTGGGAAAGTGCTTCTTGTAATAACAACAGGTCTTTTATTTGGTCTTGTTTGAAGTAAAGCTTCATATGTTGCTATCGTTTGAGTGTAACCGTACAAGTTGTGCACATCGTATTGCTTGTAAACATTAAGTCCATCGGTTTGTTCACCACATAAACACAGAGTCTAACATTGAAAAAAAAAATAAAAAATAATTTCTAGCTAATGCTTGTTAGTGTTTAAATAAAAAATCTTAGACAGACATTTTTTTTAATTCATAAAAATATAGATTTTTGCTTATTTTTTTTCTATAAAAAATACGCAAACATTGTTTGGTTTCATCACCTTATTTTATTCAAAATTCTTTTTTTTTCAACAAAATAAGCAATCTTATAAACTTGCATATCCAATGCAGTTTTCTCTTAATTGACGGGAAACTGATAAAGTGGTCAAAAAAACAATTTTTAAAAAAAAACGGGTTTTATATAAATCAAAAAAAAGATCTATAGTATAAAGTTTAAAAAATTTACTTTATCACTTAGTCTTTCTCCAAAAGCAGCGTTAGTTCTATATGGAGGATCATCTTTTAAATTAATAATTTTAATTAATTCATTTTAAAGAAGAATATTCTAGAAAAAATATTTACCATATCTATTAAACGGACACTTCAAACTCCAAGGTGGCAAATTATCAGGCCAGTTGAAAGGCTTATTTAAATTAGTTCCAAAATTAGCCGGTTCATTCATGTCAATCCAAAGACCATCGAATTTTAAAACATCTTGGTAATATAATTTAATTTCATTAGCCCACCATTGAATGGTTCTGTTATTAAAAAAGTCTGGAAATAACACTTTTCCCTCTGGCCATACATATCCCAACATATTTCGATTTACAGTTTCACTTACTTGTGGATTTATATCCTGGGGCCATTTAATCCAAACATCACTTTGCATACCACGATTATATGGATGATAGTCAGGCTCGTTAGTAACTAAAGCTGGATCAACAATCGGAATAAATCTAATGCCTCTAGATCTGAGCTCATTTACATATTCTGGTAAGCCAGCATATGCAACTTTGTTATAGGTAAAATCTTTGTTACGTTCAAAATGGTCAATGTCACCGTGTTGGATGTCTAATGGAATTCCAGCATCGACAGTTCGGCTGATAGCTCCTTTCATATTGTCTAGCGTGTTGTAGCCATATCTAGAAAGTTGAAAGCCTAGAGCGTAATATGGTGGCATCATCGGTTTGCCAATTAAGCCAGAATATTGTTGAATGACACTTTCTGGATTAGGACCAGAGAACATATAGATATCTAGAATACCACCTAGAGTTCTATACATAAAAGTTTTCATTGCCGAAAAGCGGTATTCTTGAGCATTACTGTTCAAAATTAACAAACCATGAGCAGACCCGTCAGATTCAATACACATGTAGAATGGTTGTGTGCCATAAAGTGCTTTGTTGCCGCCCAACGGTGGCTCATCTCTGGCCCAAATTGGAAAAGTCAATGCACTTGATGAAAATTGATGTCGGAAAGTTTCATGAGTGCTTTCACCAAATCCATAAACGTTTTCGCTAGCCAAACGAGCATAAAGATGAATATATCTATCTGAATAAACATAGCCTTCAGCATATTCACGAGTGCTGAATAATCTTGAGCCAGTCGATTTTCGGAATACCTCAATTACGAGTCTTCCCTGGCTATCCGATTCAATTCTAGGATCAAGATCGTTTGATGACAAAAGTCCATCTTGTTGAGAGACTGGATTAGACCAAGAAGTTTTGACCGGAACTTCAAAGCGTTGTTTATCAGCATCTTCTATTTTAATTCGAAGCATATTAGCACCTTTTAATTCACTAGTTATCTTAAGATTGCTGATGTCTTCACCGTACATGCTCAATGAATCAGCTTTGCTAGCTGTGTAAACTTTTTTGGAACGCTCTGAGCCGGCGTCTATATTGTTAACGCCTGAATTGAGTCTGTAAGATACTCTTGATTTATTGATGTAGCACCAGGGCACATTTTGAGTACTTGATGGATTCCAAGTGCATTTTCGTTCAGAACATCTATATTCAGTTGCACCAGGATCCGGAGAACAATCAACTCTAAGTCTATCATCACTCAAATCAATTACTTCAGGTATAACTACTGGTTTAAAATTAATTACGAAATCTTGTGTCATTTGAAGATCAAGACCAGTCAAGGACAATTCACCATGTTCGTTTACATTTAAATTAGTCAAGTTAAGTACTTGTACAGCCTGTCTTGAGTTCAAAACTTTAACCGATGCTTCAATTCTACCAGAAATTTTTCCAAATCCCATAATTCTGATTGTTTCCAATTTCATATTTTGCATACCATCATAATTATTATCACTAATAGTCATTTTTAATTGATTATTATTATAGACAAATCTTGAAAAGTAATATTTAGAATTTTCAATTGAATCTATTGAGTCACCATCGTCATAAAACAAGTCACCTTGTGCATTCTCGTATTCATCCAATGCAATAATTAAGCCAAACGGATTCTTTCTACTGAATGAAGTATTATTTGCTGGTTTTTGAGTTGGTAAAATGAAACCACCTCTAACGTGTAGATTAATAAAATTAAATGGAGCATCTAAAGTGGTGTAGCCTTTAACAGACAAAGAACCATCATAGTACGAGTACCATTTGCTGGCAGGTGGGAAATAGGCATCAACATTTCGTTTATTGGCTTCAACAACTGGAGTTACAAGCCATGCTGGGCCAACTAAAAATTGTCGATCAATTGTTCGGCAATTTTTGTCTTGAGGGAATTCTTGGAAAAGACCGCGAATAACCAAATTTCCATTTACATGTGACTTATAGAATAGAGTGTAGTAATATGGAAGAATAGTGTATCTTATATTCAGTGCGTTAATTGTTGAGTCGATTGATGCTTGTGACCAAACAGCTGGATCTTGATCAATTTCTTTCCATACGTTGTGATTTCGAGAGTAAGGATAAAAAGCACCAATTTGTTGCCAACGTGTGCACAATTCTTCATTTGAGGTACTGGTAAATCCACAAATATCAGCTCCAGTGTAAGTTCTTAGTAAAAAAAATTCAAAAATTTTATTCATAGTTATTTTATATTTTAGTTTACATTCCAAACATTCCGAATTCAATCATTCCAATGATGGAACGGTGTAAATCTTTGAAGCTAGAATCGTTGTCTCCCAACCAATGGCCAGCATAACGTCCACTTCCTAAAAATGTCGATCTAGAAAGAACAAAACTTCGTTTTCCAGTGGCTAGTCTTGTTGCTATTTGAGTTGCTTTTGCTTGTTTTAGGCCGTAAAGATTGTGCACATCATAGTGACGATATTTGCCATCTTCTTGCAAGCCAATCATACACAATGTTTTTTGTGACAATCTTGCCGGTTTTTGATATTCATCGTATCTATAGACTGCTTTTGTTCTAAAAGGTGGATCATCATATTTTGAATATGGACATTTCAATGACCAATATGGAAGTTTGTCATCAGGCCAATTCCATGGTTTATCTTCATTGGTACCAAAAACAGACTTGATTATTAAAAAAAAAATTATTAAATTTCATAAAATATATTTTTTCCTTAAATTTTTTTCATTATTTTTATTTAGATGGTTTTTTTAAGTTCTTTTTTATTCTTTTTTTATTCATTACTTTTATAAAATAAAATATTTTTCCTAACTGTTGTGAGAGTAAAACACAAGCAAAAATTATTTTTATAATATAATCTGTCTATGGATCAGTTTTTTTTTAGACAGATGAAATTTAAAAAAAAAATTTTCTTTTTCCATGAATTTTAAAAATCTCTGAATTGATAATTTATATACTAATTAGTAAAGAATAAAGATGCTTGACTTACTCATTACGAATGTTTATCTTAGAAATGTACCATTTAAAAAAAATTATAAAATTTATATTAAATTTTTCATGCAAAAAATTAAAAATCTTCTAATCATTTTGATCTTTTGTTAAAATTTCAAAAAATTACCGGTTCATTCATATCGATCCATAATGCATCAAATGAAATGTTAACTTTTCTGTATTCAATAATTGTATCAATCCACCATTTATGAGTTCTGTTGTTCAAGAAATCAGGATATGCAACTTTGTCATCAGGCCAACAATATCCTATCATTGTATCTGAGCTTGTTTCAGCATAATCAGGTGACAAATTTTTGGGCCATTTAATATAAACATCATCTCGTACACCATCTAGATAAGGCTTGTAGTCAAACTGTCCGCGATCAATTACCAAAGCTGGATCAACAATTGGAACTACATGCATGCCTTTTGACTGTAATTCTCGGAAATACTCTGGCAATTCTTTGAATTTGTCTCTATCAATGGTAAAATCCATTTGGTTTTGAAAATGTTCAATGTCTGCATATTGAATATCAAGTGGAACACCTGCGTTCAAATTTCTCTGTACAATTTTCTTCATGTCATTTAAATCCTGATATTCCCAACGACTTAATTGAAAGCCAAGAGAGAAATATGGAATCATAATTGGATGTCCAACTAAAGCAGTATATTGTTGCACTACGGATTCTGGTGTAGGCCCACTAAAAAAATAGAAATCAAAGATGCCTCCAATTGAACGAAGGACCAAAGCTGGATTAGGTGTAAATGAATATTCCATTGCATTACTGTTGACCAAAACAACACCATGAGCATTACCGTCAGCTTCGAGAACATTGTAGACCGGCTGAACACCATATTGATTTAACTCTTCACCAGCAACATTTGCTTCATCTCTGGCGAACATACCCCAAGTTTTAAAGTTCATATTATGACTTAATTGAGGATGATTGTTCTCTCCAAAACCATATACATTTGAATCAGTTGGCAAAATAGTAGCAATCTGTAAAAATTGATCTGAAAATACCATAGCACCAATAGAAGTATCAAATAAAACTGTGCCTGTTGATCTTCTGACAACTTTGAAAATAAAGACTGAATCCGAAGCTCTATTTTCGTAAGTAACTTGAAAATCTGAAGTAAACGGATTGTTATCTTGAACATCGTTTAATTCAAGTGGTACTTCATATCGTTGGTTATAACGATCGTTTATTTTGATTCTTAATGTTTTTGTGTTGATATATTCGATGTCCATTACTAGATCATTGACTGGATTTGAAAAAGGTGGCAAATGTTGAGTCAATCTAGTCAAGTAAATTCGATCTCCTTTTTCGGTTTTAGATGAACTTGTCATTTTGTAGCCAAAACCCGATTGAGGGAAAAAGCACCATGGAGCTCCGGCTAGAGAAGAATATTGATAAACACAATTTCTCAAGTTACATTTATCTTGAATTGGTTGACCGAAAGAATATGGAGCTTCTGGATAGCAATCAACACGTTTGGCATCAAGGTCTGGTTTCACATTACAAACCAGATATGAAACTATACTTATTAAGCTTAAAAGTAATTTCATTTCTGAATTGAACTTCTATATTCAATCCGGTTTATATATGTAATTTTATTTTAAAATGACATTTTTATATAGATTTTGTATGTGTAGAACTCAAGTGTGAAGATTCTCAAATATTTCTTTTAAGGTGTGCCTTTCTTTAGGTGAAAAATTAAATTAAATAATAAATTTTTTTTATCTAATTTATTTTTGATAACAGAATCATTCGATTGAAAGCTTATCAATAGAAAATAGGTATTTGCTTAATAGTTATATAAATTTTAATAATCTAAAAATGTACCTGTTATCACCATTAAACGCTATGTCCTTTGCTTAAAAATATATTTAAAATGTTCGATTCACATAGTGAATATTCAATAAATTTTTTAAATTTTTGCAATTATCAATGCTGTGTAATTGTTATAAAGCGAATTTGAATATTTGTTTTCAAAGAAACAAAAATTTACTTAATCAAATCTGCTTGAATTAAATGATGTTTGTGCTTTTCTATGGTTTGGTTAATTTTTTTTAAGTTGATTCTAAATTACAACAATTTGGGTGAAGATTAAAGAAACAAAATAATTTTTTATAAAACATAAAATTTTTGCATAAAAGTTAATAAAAAATAAATATTTTATTAAAACAAAAATCAAATTTAAAATAAATATAAAAGTTCAAAACGTTTTCATTTGGCATTCTTTTTCATTTCATCAACAAAATGGATAAAGAACTCGCATTTTATGATCATCAATTTTATTCATAGATAAAACAGTTGTTTAAATTACCGTGAACATATATTTCTTGTGGATAATGTTTCAAGTTCAACCTAAAAATTAACTTTGGTCATAAAAATCCTTTCCATTTTGGTCTCATTTATCTAAAGAAAATATTTGTGCTTTATTTTAAGTTAATTACAATTTTTCACATAATTATTTACTCACTTTTTATTTTTATTAAAACTTTACAAATTATAATATTTAGTTTTATGTTTTGGTTAACTTTTTTAAGGATTCAAAATTTAAAATTTCGGTTTATGTCGTGTTTTTTTAGATTCACTATTTTAATGTTTTGTTAATCCTTATCCCAACAATTTCAACTCGAGGTCTAAAATACCATATTTTTTTGAATTCACAGGACTTTGAATAAATCTTAATTAAAAAAGTTTTTCCGAGAATTTTCTGTATTAATTTTTTAAAATGTTATTATTAGAGATTTATTATTTGTTTGTTTTCTTTAGCGAGCTAATGCTCTTTCTGTTTTAAAAAATCAAAATCAAATTAAATAAAATAACAAAAAAATAAAGTAAAAAATAAGATGTGTTAATAAAAAATAAAATTTAAACATGATAGATAGGCACATAATTCATGCATTTAAATGTTTGATGGCAATTACACAATTACCAATGAAGCAGAATGGCTCAGTCTCAAAAAAGTAGTATGAATTTTTTTTATCCAAAATTTAATTTAAATCAAATTTGATGATTTTTTTTTTTTATCTAACAATTTATTTAAATATAAATTTGACTATTTCATATCTGACACATTCATTAAATATCTGAAATTTTTAACAAAAATTTGGTGCATTCGAATTTGAAATACCAAAAATATCTGATAAATGTTATTTTTATCTCACAAAAAACATTATCTCATTAAATTAAACTCTAATATTATTTAAACTTGAAAAATCAAACAAGTTTTTTGATCCATGATATTAGTTTTAAATATTTTCTAACCGTGTTAAGAGAATAAAAATATTGATACTATTATTGTTTGTTTTTATTTGTTTCTTAATATTTTTTGTTTTCATTAACAGAGACAAAATAATCAAATACAGTGATAGCATTAAATTAGTAACTTTTTGAGATTAGCCTGCGATTGAGGTGGATATTCAAATTTTAATATTTTTTTTGATAAATTCACTGCTTCTTCTCAATAATTTACAAATTTGATGCCATCACTGTAAAAAATTATGAAAATTCGGATTAAAATAAAAGATAATTGAGCAAAAAAATCATTTATTATTTGTGAACGAAACATTCGATTTTTTATTTTCAGTCGAATATTTGTTTTAAATTAAAATATATTAATTGATAAATTTACAAGTTATTAAATTCAAACAAACTAAGATCCACCAAGAAAATAGTGGGTTGTCCAAATTTTTTTCATTATTATGAGAACAGGTGCATCTCCCTTTGACAAAAAAAATTTAAAACCAAAAAATGATAATTGTAAACAAAGCACTTTATAATCTTTACACTCATATTTACTCACACTTCGAACTTTCCTTATTTATTTTATTTTTGGCAGCTTTTAATAAATGCTTTGTATAAAAGATATTAACAAAAAAAAAAATTTACTTTGAGATAAAAAAAGCGATGGTATGAAAGAGCTCCAGAATGTACAATATTCAATTCTCAAATTATAACCCACTGATATTTTGTCTGCATTTAAATTCATATGTGCTCTTTGAGTATCATTGATAAAATTCCTTTCAATTTTATATTCAGGCCAATATTCCAATTCGTGATCATAGTAAGTATTTGATTCAGCTAACTCGTTCTCTCCATTCGGATTAGAATACCGAACGAAATTCGACCAGTATTTAAGAATTTTTTTTGATAATATTTTCTCTTTACTTGTGTAATTAAATTTTGAATAGAAGGGCTCTCCAAATACAAACATTATTTCATCTCCATGCATGACTCCAAGCCATTCTGGCCAATGATGTTGAGAACTTCGCTGTGTATAGTAGTATAAGTAAACATTTAGATTGTTGAGGGCATATATATTCGCAAAATCAATCACCGGACACAGAAAATGAAAATCACCAGCTGCATCATCCAAATTTTCGAAATTTGTTTTGTCATTATGAACGTTATCTTAAATAAATTGATTATGAGATTTTATTTTAATTTTTTTTTTATACTCCAATTGGTATATCGGTAAATAATTGAATTTATTATTTTTATAGAACTGGTAAATGGATATTGGGGATAAAAATAAAATAAACTTGTAATCATATCCTTAAATAAATCATAGCTAATATTTGGTGATGAATTTAGATCTCTATACTCTGGAAATGCATACACAAAAAACCAATTTCCTTCATCTTTATTGGCACCTAGAAGAATTGGGCATTTCTTAAAATGACCACGATTCAACAAATGTAGGGGATTGTCCTCTAAAAAATAGTGATCAACTACAGGTAAAAATATAAATTGAGCTACACCGTGGGATGCCTTTGTGTAAAAAAATTCATCTGATTTTTCGATTGCATACTGTGGTTCAATTTTTAAAATACAATCTATCATTTCGTCTACTGATCCGTTGCAACCAAAGCTTCCAACTATTTCTTTATTGCGCTTGAAAGCCTCTATACCTTCGACTAGAGCCCAATCTGCAAGAGCTGTCCCACTTTGCAAAATAGCATTATTGAATAGATTCGACGATAATCTAGACATGAGATGCAAGCTAACACTAACAGACCCAGCACTTTCTCCGAATATTGTTATTTTAGAATTATCTCCGCCAAAATATTGAATATTGTTGTAAATCCATTTCAGTGCTAGATATTGATCCAAAAGACCCTGATTTCCTGGTGCTTTTTCATGATTTAAAAATAAAAATCCGAAAATGGACACCCTGTATTGAATGCTGACAAATATCAAATTAGTTTCGGAAACTATTATTCTAGGATCGTAAATTTTTAATGTTGAAGTCCCAGAGTAAAAACCACCTCCATAAATCCAGACCTAAATTTAAAAATTTTTAATTTAAATCAAATCAATTTAAATTAAAAAATTAATTATTAAAAATCTATTGAAAATGGAGATCCTTTTATCGAAAGAAGTACCTTAGAAAAGAAGTTTAGTATATTTAAGAAACTAATTTCAAAACTCAATCTCAAACGGTTGGCTTTGTCTCTGATCTTAATTATTTTGCCTTTTTCTTTGGAAAATATCCTTTAATAGGATGAGTATCTTTACCTTTTTTAATCTAGAAATAAATAAAAGTATCTTCAAAATATTCATGCCAATATTCATGTTCTTTAGTTTTTAGAATTGACACAGACGATACTCTTCTTCAACTTGGTCTTATTGTTTGGAACCAGTTCAAAGTGTTTTCATCTTTAGAAATCTTTAGAAATCTTTAGAAATTCCATCAACCATACAGCATCATCTTTTTATCAAACCGTCCTCTTTTCACGACTGGCGAAGCTGATTAAGATCGGTTCAATCATTGACTTCTATTATCAACATTTCGAAAATAGATGCACTTCTCATCCAAAACCGTTCATCTATAGGAATATGATTAGAAAGATTAAAGTCACAAATATCTTCGATCATGGAGAGCTAAGCTAGAGGTTGCTCTCAACAGACATTGCAGAGCATTCTGATTGAGAATGGCTGATCTACCTGATCCTTTCTTTCTATAAAAGGTCGTATTACCTCTGATAAATTTCTAAGATCAATCTTGTACCTTCTTACTTTAAACAAAATTTCACTTTCGGCTATAAAAAGTTCATGAGTTACTACTGTTGCTGAAAGGCCTCTAGAGTTCATTTAAAATTTTTGAAATTTTCATTTAAATAAGTATTCAAATTTTTTATTTTATAAAATTTTCTAGAATTAAATAAAAAAAAAGTTGACATATAATCTTGAAGAGCATTTCATTCTGCTAATTTTAACATATAAATGACTTAAAGTTATAGAATTATAAAGAAGCAGGTTGCCCCTAAAATATGGATACAAATTTTTTTAAATGTAATAAAATGCCGATTCGGATTTTTCAAAATTAAGATAAAATATTCTTTGTTTTTGGGCAACCTTTTAACAAATTTTATGCAAAATTTTAAGACTTAACATGAAAATAACTTTTTATCTCTTTTTCTTCTTTAATAAATAAAGATTTTCAAAAAAAGTTAAAAAAAAGAATATGAAAAACATTTTTTTTAAAAGATAAAAAGAACCAAAAGGGTTTTTATGAGAATTCTTTTGAGTAAAAATAACTTTTTTATCAAAATAATATTAAATCCTATCGTTTTTATTATAGATTTTATCAATATTAATAAATTTTTCTATACATACTAAAACAGGTGTACTTGAGGATCTTATTGCTGGAACCCATATATTTAAATACAGACAGTCCTCACTGATATTAGTATTTGGATTCCACATTTCGACTCCATCAAAACCTCTAATCATCATATCTGGAAGTTGGTAACATGAATTTGGCCATTTAACTGTATCTAGAATACCATCCCATCTTTTGGCTGGAATAGGTCTCTGAAAACGAAGCTTACCGATTGGTTTCTCAGCAAATGGTATACCAAGCCAAGCATGCAATCTATGTTTTATATTTTTCGTAGACAAAGAGTTAATCTCTTCATAATTTTCATCGAGATCAAGTTTTCGTCCTCTGACAAATCCATTTTCAGTGTTAATAATGAGCTTTTTAGTACCAAAATTTTGACTGGATGTTTGTTCTTGATTGGAAACAATAAAGAATAAAACAAAAATGTATAAAATCATTAGCTCATTGTCTAACATTGTTTGATAAATAATTATGTATCGAAAATTTTGAGTTTGAAATTTCAACTTCAAATTTGAATCTAAGATTAAGCTTAAATTTTATTTAAAAAATTAATATAATGCTGAGATGATTTTTAACCCTTTTTACATTATTATTTCTCACTCTGAATCTTATTTTTTTTCCATTTTAACGACTCCAATTAAAAACGATTCCGACTGAATCCTGTTAATTTTTTTTCTTAATTTAAATAACTTAAGGTACATTAAATAATCTTCAAATTATTCCAAATTAAATTACTGATCCTTGACTTGCCTTAATATTGAAATTTTAATTTTATATGTAAAACGGAAAAAAAATTTTTAATAATTATAGATTAATTTTTATAAACAATTTTTAAAAGTGACTTAAAGAAATCGGTTTAAATTTTGCAATTCAATTTAGATTGTAAACAATTTTATCTAAAATAAATTTTTAATTTATAGTTTTTTCTATCTATAATTAAAATGATATTGGTTTCATTTTGCTAATTGTCTATTGGTCTTGAATATCATTTCAAGAGAATAAAAATATTGATTTCTCCAAGTTGAAAAAATTCTAAATTTTTGATGAAAATAAAAAAATATTATATAGCAGCATCTAATTATTAGCATCTAACTAATAAACAAATGAGCTATTAAAACTTAAAACAAAACACTTGCATAAATCTAGAGAACATTAGTGGAAATAAAGTCAATAATGATCATTATGTATGAATTAATATTTTCATCTGCTAAATATCGATGTTTTTAAAAATTAAATTTATTTCTTTATTATATAAATAAATTTTATATTTATAAAAAATTTAAAGAATTAATTTAAAAAGTTTAAAATATGGCTTCTTAAGTCTAATAAGTTAATAAAATGAAAAAAAAAATAAAAATCAACCCGAAAACTCCATCTGAATTTTTTCTTTGTTAATTTTTAAAAGATTAAAAATTGATATTTATCAAAATCTTCGAAACAGAAATTTTCAAATAAT
Source organism: Brachionus koreanus (assembly GCA_016987375.1). Taxonomy (NCBI): domain Eukaryota; kingdom Metazoa; phylum Rotifera; class Eurotatoria; order Ploima; family Brachionidae; genus Brachionus; species Brachionus koreanus. The sequence continues at coordinate 188,605 of PJRA01000403.1, forward strand.
TCAGCAAGAAAAAGAAAATAATTTCAATAAAACAAAAAAAAAGTTTTTTAGTTTTATTTTCTTTAAAAATATTCCAAAAAAGCATCTATTGTGCTGCATTTCACATATTTTTACAAATAATTACATTGAAATTTAATTTTTAATCATGATCATTTTAACTCCAATTTGGCTTTTCTTTAAAAATATGGATTTAATTATTTTTTGAGTAATAAATTTATTGCATTAATTTTCAAAATAAGCTTTAATTTTTATGCCTGCAAATTTTTGCAAAAAAAAAAGTTTTGAGTATGATAATTAAAAAAAAAACGCCGAGATGATTATTTTTACTTTTTTTTAATTAAAACTTTTATTTGAACAATCTTATAAATAATGATTTATGTAAAATCTGTTAAATTTATGATTTTTAGAGTTGTAAAAATACAAAACAGATCACACTGTATTTTATCCCATTTGATTTTTGAATAAAATCTCGCAAAAATTTACTTTAAGCCACTTTACATCTCAATCCTTTTGAATATATATCTTAATTTCTTAAAATAGAAAATTTTTCAAATTTTTCAAACAATAAATTTAAAGCCTTTAAATATATCAGAATTTTTAAATTGAAATATGTCTACATTAAAGAGTATTTTTGAATGCAAAGTATGTCATAATCTCCTGAGCGAATGTATTATCTTGCCTTGTGGAGAAACTATTTGTCAAAAGCACACAATAAACATAGAAGAAATTAGTTGTCCCTTATGTAAACAAGTTCATAAAATACCCAAAGATGGCTTTCCTGGGAATAAAATTGTCAATCTACTTTTTGAAACAAATATTCATATGTTAGACATGGGTGAAAAATTCCATGCAGCCCAAGAATCGTTAACTAAACTCGGTAATTCATTAAGAATCTACGATGATTTGATAAAATATCCTTCCAAATTTATTAAGCAATTTTTTGGTGAAATTGTAGACAAGCTAGCTTGTAAACGCGAAGAGTTTAAACTAGAAAATGAGTCTCGAAGTCAAAATCTGATTTTTGAATTAAAGTTTTCAAGAAAAAACTGTTTAACAAAGATAAAAAATGCTGTTGAATCCTATTTAGCACTGGCAAATTCAAGTCTAAATTGGAATGAAAATATTGAAGACTTTTACTTAAAATTGGAAAGTAAAATCACCTCAGCAAAATATATTATCGATTTTTTTATTGATCAAGAATATGACAAGCTACTTGCTGAATATAAACTTTCATTAGATAGGACATTGCCTTTGACTGATAATTTTAGTCCGGACGAAAAGTACAATAAAGAAATTGAAAAGACCAAGACTGATTATCAAAAATTTGTTAAAGATTTAAAAATTTTAAAAATCAATGAAAATTTTTATTCTGAATTAAAGCAAAATATGGATAATTATCGAGAAATAGTAAACCAAAATATAAGACGACTTAAAGACAGTTTACTGATGAATAAAGGGTTTGAGCTTGAATCAAAGCTATTCTATTTTCCAAACATAAAAAATGATTTTTTATTAAAATGGAAAGATGAACAAAATTTAGAACTAGATTTAAAAGATTTGGATAAATATGCAAAAAAATCGATTTATGGAGAACGGCTAATGATAAATGGAATATCGTTTAGCATTTGTTTAAAATTAGATGAAGATAACTTTGACAAAATTTATTGTTTTGGTGGTTTATTATGTTCAAACAATTTTTATTTTTGTGCTATCAATGTAGAATATTCAATGCAAATAAATCCTATTATGGATAAGCCTGTAATCAAAAAATCATGTATAAAAAGTTTTTCTCCTGGATATTGTAAATTAGCATCTCTTAATGTAATTTTTTCTTAAAAAATTGTAAAGAATACAATGTTAATTAAAAAACACTTGTTTAGAGATATTGTGACTATACTCAAAAAGATTTAAAACTTCATGTACATCTCAAGATTGTGGGTTTACGAAATCGAAATATGTCTCAAGTTAGTCAAAGAGGTTTTAAGACAAAAACAAAAAAATGTCGAAAAGTAAAATCATTCGGACAGAGTTTAGTACAAATAACTGGTCCAGATTTCGACCTAGATTATCAACCAGAATGATTTGATTATGTGATAAATGTAGAATGTTTTCAGTTTATTTAATAAAGAAATAAAAAAGAAGAAAATTTTATTTTTATTTTAGAATGCAAATTTATTTCTATCAATTTATCTAGATAAAAATTTATTTAAAAATACCATTTTAAATTAGTTAATTAAGATATAATGTTTAGCTAAAATCAAATAAATAATGAAATTGTTTGTTTGTATCAACAGTTAAAAAAATTGAACTATAATAATTATATTTTTTTTTCTTGAAAATTGCTTTAAACTACATTTCTGTCAAAAATTTTTAAAACGGATGTAGGATTTTTTAATAATCATCATTAAAAGAACGATTTCTCTCACTAACCCAATTTCAAGGTTAATCAATCATTAATTCTGTTTGATATTGAGTCTACTAAGCTCTAAAAACTGAATTTGGTAAATTATTTCGTTTAAATGGGGCATTGTATTGTTGAAAAATGAAGGACTCATTTTTATAAATACAAATCCTTGATAGGGTCAATTTTAGATTATTCTTTTCCTTGTTTAAATTCATTTTCAGAAACCAAAATAAAAAAGCTACAAGTAATTCAAAATTCAGCAGTCCGAAATATTCTGAATCTAAAATATGATACTCCCTCAACATAATTAACCACGAGGCCTTTAACAAACTTTAACTACTAACAGTCTCGAATCGACTTTTTGAGTTGAGTGAGAGATATGTTAGGGCAGGATTGAGTCATTCTATTCCATTGGTTGTCAGACTGGTGGAAGAATATAAGGAAGGATACATCGAATCTCGATACATCGAATATCCTACTCCACTGTGTAATTGCTACCTTACTATTTCCTCTTTTTTTCCTGAGCCATCAGAAATTTAAACATATGTATCCTGTTACTCTCTATTTAATTTACCTTTTTTTTTCTTTTTAAATCATATTTTCAATATTTTATTTTTATTTTATTTTATTTATTTATTTTTTTTAATCTGAAGGAGCATTAGCTCGGTACAGAAAACAAATAAATAAATAAATAAATAAAATTATTTACTAAAAAAAACATTTATCTACTAACGAAAAACTATGCCAGTAAATAATTGCTCATAAATCACCAAATTCCAATAGAACCGCTTCCTTTCTTTGTTTGATAATACATTCTTCATTACATACCTCAACGGTATATTTTTATCTTTTTTCAAGGAGAAGCAGCTATTATTCTGCCCTATTCAGATAAGTTTAAATGAGCATTTTTATCTCTAAGATGATTTGATCTGTTTTAAAATAATATCAAAAGGTATTAAAATTATAATTGCGCTTTCCGCAAGGAAAAAAGATAAAAACTTTGAATCTTTTTTTGATTTTTCCACAAAACTGTATTTTAAAAATACTATTCATGCATTCTTTAATGATTGATTATTTCCAACAAAATTATTAAAAGGCTCACTTATGCTCTATTTAAATATTGACAATTTAATTAAAATAAAAAATTACATCCAAAGTAATGATTAAGTTTTTTCTAAAATTTGTGCTGATCTTTTTATATCAGCCTAGAAAAAAACAGTTTTCTATTCATTTTTAACAATTTTTCCCATTTTACTCGATCTTTGATATTACAAAGTCTTAAGTTTTATTTAACTTAAATTTGTATGACTAAGCTTTTGAATAATCTAAAATAAATTTATTTGAAAATTTTATTCCAATAATATAGTTTAATTTACATCGTTAACAAAATCAATTTGAACAAATAAGTATGGCTTTTTACATTTTTTTAAATGAGCAAAAATAGCTAAAATATGGAGTATTGAGCAAATATCATTTTAACAAACAGCATTTTTAATAATCTTGATTTAAAAAAAAAACAACATTATTATCTACTTTACCACTTTAATTTGCTGGATTGGGCAATTCAATTTATTATTTAAATTCGTCTTGGTCATTTTTAGGTTATTATTGGTATTCAAAAAGTTGGAATTCATTACATTATTGTTAACAATATTAGTGCTGTTAAGAATAACTGTTTCAAAAGAATCAAATTTTTTTGCCAATCGATTTAAGTTATGCTGAAGAAGCTTCAGTTGCTCCAATGTTTCCATTTCAATATTCCTCAATTCCTTCTGTTGTTCCAATAGTTCATTTTGAATCTTGAGAACATTTTCTACACATGTTTCATTTGAAGTTATATAATTATAATTTGACTTGATACAACTTGATGATAATATCGGGGACTGACTTGACAAATTAACTAATGGATCACTATTTTGAGAACTTGTTTGATAAAAATCTGTAAGGCCAGCATCATTAATTGCTTTCTGTAAATATTGCAACTCTTTGTTTAATTTGTTTGTTGTGTTATTAATTTCAAGACTAGGCGAAGTGGTGTTGTTTTGACCAGTGAGAAGCATTAGCGTGGGATTCAGAAGAGGAGTTGAAGGCGTCCGGTCGTCAAAATCATTCAGAAAATTACTTGGACTATGATCTAAAGGGTCAATAGGATCATTGAATTTTTGATTGTTTTGGACGACTGGTTTTGGCTTTACTTTGGTAAGTTTTGGCGTATTTGTTGGAAGATCCATAGAAGTTGAGGATGTTTTTGGTATAATGATTTGAGCTCGCCAAATTTCTCCACAGTTGCGAAAAACGCTAATCTCCATTCCAACTTTTAGCTCATCAATGTCTAAGTCAATGATATTGGAATGAGGCACTGAAGTTAAGCGACCGTACCATTCATTATTTACATCAAATTGGGAGTTTTCTAACCATTTGACTAAGGCATATTTCTTTTGTTCATTATGATCACCAATGGTTTCTACATTTTGATCATTGGAACTATCCAATTGATCTCCTGAAGAGTTTGTCATTTTCAATTTTTTTTAATGCTCTTTTATTTTTATTTTTGAAAATGAAATCTTGAGTCGTAAATTTTGCATAAAATTATTCGATTTTTATCAGCTTCTTTAACTTCATATAGTCATTTTTATTAAGTCATTATGAAATCTCAGCTCATCTTGAATAAGATCTAGTTTAAATTTATTTTCAAAATATTGGTGTCTATTTTAGTTAATTTTTGCTGATTAATTTTAAACGGGTTTAAATTAAAATCCTATTTTTAAAGAAAATCACCCCTTTTTCCTTTCTATTCATTCAAAATTTATTAATCTAATTTTTTTTATATTCAGAACAAAAAAAAAGTATTAAATGTAAGTGGAATTAAAAAGTTTCTTGTTTTTATGAAAATCAAAGAGATAAAAAAATTTTACTATAAATTTATTCCAGACTTATAAATATATGAGTAAAATTTTTTTTTATCAAATAAAAGAAAATATTTTAGAGACTAGCTAAATATTAGTATAAAGAAAAAAATTTTATTATAAAGTAACCCATTTATTGTGTTTAAACATTTAAAATTTAAAAAAATAGAAAGATATTTGAATCCAAGCAGTTGAATCCCAAGTTGAATTTATTCTTAAGTTTTGCCAAATTTTATAACAGCAACATAAAAAATTTAATTAAAATGACCATTATTTTTTCATCTAAATTTCTGGTTGCATGACTAATATTGTTGATGTTGTAAATTCTTTTTCTTAATTCTTAAATACACAATTAATTCTCAATTGCATAAATTTCTTGAATTAAAACAATAAATAATTGAAATCGAAATTGAAAGTTTTATCTATAAAAAATCATTATATTGAATTATATAAAATAAATGGCAAGTTTTTTTATCTCTTACCTTTTTCTTTTTTTCTCTTAGCTTACGAGTTCGAGAGTGAAAAAAATATCGAAAAAAAAAACAAAACTTTAAAACAAAGAATGAAATACAAAAAACCATACATTTCTGATAAATTCAATCAAAGTTTTCCTTTCACACCCATTCCAGTGATAAATTTAAAATATAAAAAATGACAAAACTAATGTTCAAACAGCTTTATTAACAAGCTTTTATTTTTAATTAATCATTTAATTAAACTCTTAACTTTCAATTAATATCCGTATTTTTCTTGGTCTTCGTTTTTTTAAAAATTCGTTCGATTTTACTTCCAATATTGTTTCCAAAAATGAGAATAAAATGATAAATGGATTAAAGATATTTCAAAATTTTAGGAAAAGTAAATCCATCAAATGG